>MU865988.1:8719-108696 GCA_033296975.1 Podospora aff. communis PSN243 | reverse complement strand
GGGTTTTGCCGGGGGGGTTTAGCCGTAAAAATGCTCCCGCTGGGTGCTTTTTATTTGACTGTGGGTGAGGGGGTGGGGTTTAAGAGACATATTGTTTAATACCACTAACCCCCCCCCCCCCCCCCCCCATCGGAAAGTCACAGAACCCACAGGAGAAAGGATCTTTTGCTCAACACTGCTCTCTGTTGTTAGGCTGACTATGTATGTTTCTAAAAACCCGAGCACCAAGGCAGCAGTGAGTAACAGTGTTCGACAACCAGCACCACTCCTATTTTGCTCCATCTCATTATTGTGCGACATGCCAGTCCCTGACTGTGCTGGACACTTGTCCAAGCTGGCGGGACTCCAAACGCAGTGTGTATCTTTGAGTCTTTAGTATCCTCGCAGGCCCCGCGGAAGCGGTAAGCGTATGTCCTGCTAAAGCGCAAATATATGGCTCCGTCAAAAATCAAATCTGTCCGTGCCACTAACCAGCATCAAGCCGGTTTGCAGTAGTTGGCGGGAAAGCTCCCTTTTGCCCCGTTCATCTCTCCAACCCACCAGTCTTGATCGGTCCCCGTCTTTTTCACAATCTTGATCTTGTCACCTTCACGGAACGACAAATCCCCTTGCCCTTGGCCGGCAAATGCATACTGTGCGATCACGAACTCTTCAGGTGCCGTGCTAGCAAATCGTTTTGGGGGTGGCGGGGGAGGCGGCTTCTTCTTCACGAAGCCGTTGCCAGTGGGCGCGTGCCCTCCGTGAGAGCCCCCGGAAGCATCGGTCGAAGCAGTAGATGGCCGGTCACGGCTTCCAAAATAGTCCCGCGCTTGCAGAGTACCAGCTGATGCCCCTGGTGAGACATTGTTCCTTGAACGGTCCACGGCGGCTCCGCCCAGGATGGTTGCCGTCGTGAAGTCGGTGGGGGCGAGATAGTCTGGCCGCTTGGATGCCGAGCTGGGCGACGGGTCTACCGGGGAAGCTGGCTGCCTCAGCGACGTCATGGACGGGACACGCAGGGCGCGCTGCTGCGGGCCGTTGGTGCTGGGGATGAGGCCTGACGAGGTGCGGCGAGGTTCCGACGGAAGAGAAGGCTTTCGAGTCTGGGTGTCGAGGTTCAAGGGCTCGCGGAGACCCTTGCCTCGGGCAATCATGCTGATGGCCTCAATTTGACCGCGGACAGGTACGTAAGCTGCATTCCATGTTGCAATTACATCGTCCATTGGCGGCGGGGGTGAAGGGAAGCCAGAGTCCTCGCAGTAGCCATTCAAGGTCGTGTAATATAATCCCAAGAGCCGATTTTGAATGAGGACTATGTTTGCGATCAATGGAGGGATGAGGCTGAACGATGCAGCTATGATCGGTGGCAACGTCTCCCGTAGATGCTCGTCGGCGATTGCAAATTCCTGGAAAGTTAGCAATGTTTCGGCAACTGGGGCAAGGGTCTTACATCTGCTGCGCGCGACATCTCGTCCTCTAGCTTCGCCAGCGTTGCATCTTCTTTCGGTGTCCGGCCGGGTTTTCTTTGAAGCTTGGTGGACTTGTCTTGTATTTTCTCATAGTCAACCCGCTTGTTCTCTCTTTTCTTGATGGTTTTTCGGACGGGGCCGATGGCGTCGCGAGCGTCGGTGGCCGGCTTCAGTACTCGTTCCTCGATGACGCCAATTTCTTCGAGCAGTTCCGTCTTGAGCTCGCCATATGCCTCCTTCAACCTGAAGGTACGCTCCAGCAGGAGCTGAGGGGTGGGTGCCGACTCTCGACCGATACCATCAGTGGCGCCGACAATCGGGTCGTAGAGGGATTCGTATTCCGTAACCACTTGGAATTGGCTGTGCACGAGGGATACCCAAGAATCTCGCCATAGTCTCGAGTTATCGATGATCTGGAAAAGCAGGCGTCAGTGTGGCCTAGCGGCCAGGGACTTGGACAGCGCACCTGTGCAAGCACCTTGTCGGCATCTTCATAGTCGTTCAGGAGCACCGAAACCTTGGCGTTGTCCCCGGGACCCTTTCGCATCAGCTTGCCAAACTGCCGCTGCATCGACTGCATCTTGTCTTTGGTGCTGCTGGTTGCGACTGCGAATGTCGTAGGTCGAAAGTCAGCTCGAGGCTGTGCTTGGCAAGACCGACAATCTCAAAAAAATATTTCAGTGAACAGTGTTGTAGGATTGACACCTCTCGAGGGATCCTTCTGGCCTCGCAATGGATCCCGTACTCTCGGAAACAACGCTGGATGGCCTCGGAAACGTCCTCATCGGATGGAGAGATCTGGAGGAAACAGCGGCGTCTCGGGTATAATCACAGACAGCGGATTATGTTGAGACCGTTAGTCTGTTTGCTCATTTCGACATCATGGATGATTGCGGATTTCGCGGTGCAGCAATGCAATTCACACAAAAGGAGAAACGAACGGCAACGAGATGCCAAACCACTGGCAACACGAGCGATGAGGGGCACAGCGATGCAATCCTTGTCAAATCAACGCCCAACAGCCTGCTTGGCAGGCTGAACGGGAAACCGGGCAGTGACGTTGCTCTCGCTCCTGAACAAGGCAGCGGGGCCGCTCAGGGGATGGAGCCATTGGGGGGCTTCCACCCCGCAGGCAGGTGGGGCGCCCTTTTAGTTATCAGCTGACGGCGCGTGTGTGGAGGACGCGCCTTCCAGATGGACGTCGCGTCACTCTCCCAACGGGGCCCCGAATGCTGACTTCAACAACCGCTCCGCCGAGGAGCTCGCCACAGAATTGAACAAAATAGAACCGGCGGAATGCACTGTATTTTCTCTCCGACGAAATGCCGTCCTTTACGTCTTCGGGCGCCGCGGCACACGGCTCGAGCGGCGGCGGCAGCAGCGCGGCAGTCCTCGAATTCGTCTGTCTTTTCACCCACGACTTGAAGAGGAAGCAAAAGAGATGGCAGGACGGCCGTCTCAAGTATCACACCTTCAATAATCGAGTCATGGTTCACGACGAACGCGGGAATTTTGTGGGCGACATGCATTGGAACCGGGAGTGGGATTTCGACGAGGGCGAGGAGATCGAGCTGGAGAGGGGTGGAGTGATTGTCCAGGTCGCTGAGTGCGTTGGTAGCCGGAACCAGGACCTAACCGAGCTCATAGACAAGCGGGCGAAGGAGAAAGAAGAGCGGCAGCTGAAAGCAGCGTCGCGACCGTCGCTTCTCAGGCCGCCGATCCAGAGCACCCCTCTGCACAGGGTCCCGAACCCCCAAGACCACTTTCAAACCCGACACAGACCGCTCCATCAGGTTATCGGCACCCCTACAGGTCATCATGGCCGCGCTGTGGTTCCCGCCGAGTCGCCTTTCGAGCAGAGACACAACCCGCTTCAAACGCCCGAGTCGCGACCCGCAAAGAGGCGGAAGTACGATACAACCCCGCCGAGCAAGCTGGGTTACGCGCGAAGTTTATTTGGTGCGCCCTTGACGCTGTCAGCGGTTCCCATGAGCTCCGCCCCGCGGCGGCAGCCTTTATCCCAGACACAACGAAGGCCCGAGGTGTCCTCATCTCCACAGGAGCAACATGGTAGATCGGCCGCAGCAGATTCCTGTCAGACTCCGAACGAAGTGTTGCCTCGGCCGGGGCTGCACGCTGATCACTCTGAGTCATTTTCGCTGAGCGGTCGTGATCGTACGAGCCACCGCCGTGAGGGATCCAGAGGCGCCGCAAGTGCGAACAACTCGGTGCCGAGGGAGCAGGAGCAGACTGTGGGACTTGGCCATGAATATGGACCTTCACATCATTTTCATGCGCCTCCAGCGAGGGATGCTATTCGGGCCGACCCTCCTGTCGTCCGTTCAGACAACGCCCGAACAGCGTCCAGAACGGAGACACGGGGGCGCGCGGCAGAGGCTAGCCGCACAAAAGAACGGGAGTCGGCAGTGATCATAATTGACGACGGTGCGGATACTACTGCTTTATTGATGGATGAAGTTTGCAGCACGGGAGAAGCGGGTGGTGAAATTCGCTCAAAACCTCCGCCTGTTGTCTCCAAAAAGAAGCTGGCTACGAAGACCAAGAAGACAACCATGCCAAGATCACCATCGCCACTAGGGGAATCGGCGGTTAATACAGTGCCTCGTCTGGGTGGCAGGAAGGGGGCCGTTCAGACGGATGGAGTGGCAAAGGACGGAGAGAAGCGGACAGAGTTGCGGCTCAAATCTAGACAAAAGCGAGGTCTCCTCGTTGCATCCGAGCTGCCAAAACGGGCCAAACGGGCCAAGGCTGGAAAGGCGTCCGTCGAAAACGCAAGTCGCACATCCCGCGGAATGGCAGCTTCAGTACCTCCTGAGGATGGCCTTGCCTGTACCACGAGGGAGCAGGCTTCTCCGCAGCATGGACGTGAAGACCTGTTTGCATACTCCCCAACAACAATGCCGGAACCGATGGGAGTGGAACGGCGCTCGAAGTCAACGTCACCTGGCAACAGACGGAAAGGGGCTGGAGATGCCGATGTTGGTTCGGCTGCTAAGACGGACGCAACCACCTCATCACTCGAAGATGGAGACCCGCTGGCGTCGTTCCCGAAAGCGTTGGAAAAGGGAATAGCTGGCTCGCGATTACCCTTACCGGTCCCGAAGCGAAACATTGATGTGACGAGCGAATTCATTACAAGCCCCAGACCACCCCGAGCCGCTAGACCTCTCGCCGACGACCGAACAGCAGTAAGTACCGGACGGTCATCGGCGATGCTTTACGACGTACCAGATGATACCGACGATGAATACTTTGGTGTTCTGCCAACTCCGGTGCTGAGACGGGATGATGTCGCCCTCGTAAGGAAGCCGGTGAAGACGGCAACCAAGAAGTCGTCAAAGTTCGTCAAACCCACCGGGATCTGGACTTCGTCGCCTACTGTGGACACACCATCCAGCACCCCCCCTCCTGTCTCCAGAGGGCGCGATATGCAGAAGAATGGCGCGAAAGACCCGAGCAGGCAAATCGAATCACCCGAGGAGCGTCTTCCGCGGTTGCGCCGCGCAATACGACGACCGGTTGACGATGAGGAGTTTCCGCAAGTCCCCGTTGGCCCTCGCTTAGCGAGGTTGGGCAAGAACGTCAAAAGCAAAGAGGTCATTGGCTATATTCCGCTCAGCTCCCCTGACGAGGATCCATGGCAAGCGAGCCCAGTTGCCAGCGAACGACGGAACTTGGCTCTGAGAGCCCCATCTCTTGCGGCGAGAGATCTTTCTCCGCACGAGGAAATCTCAAGGGAGAGCGCGGCCGCAGAGAAGATTACGACCCCAGCAGAAGACATGTCTTCAAGGCTGGATGGATTGGAAGAGCTGACTGCAGCTGCGCTGGGCCGCTCTCTTACAGACTCGGCAGGCTCAGAGGCTGAGGGTTTGCTGCGGCGACAGAACTCCTTACCTGAAACCACACGACCGCCTCCGTTCAACGAACAGGATCGACGTGAACGCAAACCTGCATCGGATGGCCAGGCGAGTCGCCCCGGCCTGATGCGACATCGGTCAGTTGTCGCTGCGGAAGAACATGATATGGATGCGGCCCGAATCGTTCAAGCCCGCGCACATGGCAGAGTGGACCTTCCTGTTGCGGATCCGCCGTCTGCAATCGAAGTAGGAATATCTGCGCCAGGGGACAACGCCCTGCAGCTGGCGCCACATCCCGACGACCTTCCGCAACACCGGTTGAAACCTACAAATGCCACGTGCAGTACCATCAAGCCAACATGCACGACGGGTGGCGTAGTGGGTGGAGCGCCTTCAGATGAACTCCCCATAACCGCCCCGAGCAATCCCCCGAGGATAGCAAACCCGGCCACGCGCGGGCGCAAGGCGGCACTCAGGTCGCATGCGGCTGGTCAGGTTCCCCAGTCTATTCTACCCCCCGCAGAGCCAGTCCCGGCACGGTTGGTGGCACGGTCGAGTCCCGAGACACGGCAGGGTCCATCTGGAAATGAGAGGCCAAAGAGGAAGATGACGTTTCCCGGGTTCATGTCGGTGAAAGGCGGGGGTCCTTGGAGTAGAGAGGCGCACGATTTACTGGAGAGCGGTCGCCCTCCATCATGAGGTAGGGCTGAAGACGGGAGTTGGGGGCCGAGGATGCCGCCAAGGTATTTAGATTGGGTGACTCGCACATTTCACCTCGAGCTGGCGATAAAGCTACTGGGCAAGGATTTCTTGTTGCTTGCATTTGCTTTCCCGTGGCGGATGGCAGCTCGCAGCCTGGCGCCAATATGGGGTTTCATCAACTCTTGGGGAAGGCTCTCAAAGGATGATGTCCCTTGTCAGAGCTAACAGTATCACTACAACGCGATTGGGCGTCATCTCTGGTGTGAAGTTAATAAACATCTGCTCGCATTGAGCAATTAAGCTTGTCAGCTTGCCACGACGTATCTCGCTCTTGTGCTGGCAATGACGGCTATTCTAGAAGCTGTCTCCCGCTGCGAAGGGAGCCCAAGTCCAATCAGAGGGGCATAACGTCATTGGTCCCAGGGCTGCGGCCCCTCCGTTCACAAGTTGCAGTGGCTGATGAAACCGCGGCGAGAAGAGCTGGGGCCGGTGCGGATGGAAATTCCGGTCCGGGGCGTCGCCTCAGCCTCAGCGCCTTCTCGACCGCTGTTCGCTCGGTCGCCTGGTCCCACTTTCCCCGCAGCTTCTGTCGCCCGACCACGCCAAGTCGACCACGCCCGCTGGTGCGCGAACCACCGGGTGCATTCTCCTCTTGACACGCACGCCTGCTCTCACCGCAAGCGGTGCGGACAACACTGCTCTTTCGTCGCCTTTCGTCGCGCTGTCTGCAAATTTCTCGCTGGCGTTGCGTCCCACGCTGCTCGGTCCTTTTGCTATCAATTCCTCGGCAACGGTATGCCACGCTCGCATTCACCAGGGTCCTTTTTGACCCTGGCATCGCACTTGTGCGACGACGGGGGAGCGGGGGAGGGGTAACGTTGGGTCCTCACAGCGCCCTCGGTGGCTTGGAGGGCACTCTCAGTTGGCGTGGTAGGCCTCCCTTCAGCTGCCCAGGGTGTTGCCCTCCCAAGACAGCGCCGCACTCCCGCCCGCTCGTTGGGTCCTTCCGCCGTGCCCCCCATGAGAATTGATGGCAGCCTTGCCGCGGTCCGGCAGCTGCAAATGGATGGGAGGATGCGGCCGATGTAAGTCGACGCTCTCCTCGGTTCATTTTCCTGTCGACTCGACAAAGGAAACAAGGGCACACCCCTTGTCTTCTCATTTTCTTCGCCCGCTTTGCACTTGCCGAGATCGGGCAGTGCCAGCGATGATTTTTCGTGAGTGACCTGGTGGTCGTGGTCGCGGCCGGGGAGGCTGTGTGCCTCGTCTTCTGCCTCATTAGTTTGGTTCCCAGGTATGACGAGGGAGCTGCCTTCGAGCTCTTCGCAACCCACACATCGGCCTTTTCTAAAAGCCTCCTGCTCCGCTTCTTTCCCACTCTGCATCTCGACTTTTTTCTTGTTGTATTCTTCCGCCTGAAAACCTTGGGTCGAAATCCTTTACATTTGTGGTCCTTCTCGGCCATAGCTACCACCCTACAGCCTTGTCAAAGTCCTTTGACGAGCACCGCCGCCGGCGAGGCTGGAAAACGCCAACCACGACAATGGCACATCCGTCGAAACGCAAGTTCGAACCCGACGATGATACAACGGACTATGTGGTTTCGCGCGGCACTGGACGCGGTGACGAAGGGTCGCGAGCCGTACCCACCGCGGAGACGCAAACGTTGTACGACGAGTTGCGAATGATCGAAGAAGGTCTCGACATGGTCGATCGGCTGCAGTACCTTCAGCCTCCGCCTCATTCTCCAGCCCCCCCGAGCCCTCGATCTCCCTCATGTGCCAGCACAACCCACTCGCTAACGCGCGCTTTTGATGATGTGGCCATCGAGGAGGAGGAGCCCCAAAACAAGAAACGCAAGGCTATGCGTCGAGGTCCTCTGGACAATGTGAAAAGAGCAAGGGCTGCGTTGATGCGCAAGCTGGGCGCTTGCGTTGAGTGCAAGGCCCGTAGAGTGGGAGTACGTGGCCGAGCCTGTTGCATCTGATGCCGAGCTCCTCGCTGACTGCGTCTCTAGTGCAATCATTTCGACCGTTCGTTATTCGAACAAGCGTACCAGCGACGAAAGCGACGAGAATTGGGAACCCCCGTCAGCCCTCCACCTCGAGCGGCTCCACCATCCGTCTCACAACCGAGCTTCGACGGCCCGGCAGTGGGTTTAATAGGAAGCTGGCAGCCACCCAGCCTTCCACCACTCTACCCTCCAGGTGGTAACCATCGGTCGGACGTGATTCAGATCGAGATCGACAATCTGCTGGAAGACCTGCCCCGGGTCCCCCCAACCATGGTAGAGGGGCTGTATCCCATTCTCCCCTCGCGTCCGTTGCCCATCGTCAATTCCGTATCGCCAAGCTTGCTCAGCCCACGGCCGCTGCCTCCCAACACCGACCTAATTCAGCTGCCGATGGGCAGGAACGTTGGTGACGACGAATGGGAGTGCAAACACGGCGACGAGAGTCTGGGACAAGTCGAAGTATGCGGCCGACGTTGCTATACGCAAAGTGAGCTTCGCCAACACTTTGAGATCGCGCATGTCCCGCATTCGGGCGAATTCGACATGTATAAATGCACCAGGATGAGGTTTGGTGTTGACGGCGTTGACCTTGTTTGCGGCACCTTGTGCGTGGACGACCAAGAGACCTGTGTCCAGTGTGGTGGAAGACAATGGGAGCTATGGCGGTACGCCTTGATCAGCAGGGCCCCGAGTTTGACCTCCGGTCCGTCAGTTCGCATTGGCAGCCAGGATGGGTCAGTTATGGGTGGATATGGGCTGCCGCAGAATCAGCGCACAAACTTCGGCTTCGGACAAGGTCAGCCCAACAATCTGGACTTTGAGGAGTTCCAAGGGCGACACAAAGGCGGGAGCCAGGCTTGGAGCTTCACCTCGTGTAACGAGAAACCGCCCAAAGCATTCAGCGAGAGGTGCTTTCCCTTATATCTTTCTCCACCTGGGTGCCAATATGGACCAAAGAGCCGCAATCTTCAATCACAATATGCCGTCAAGGGGCCTTGTTTCATCATTTTCTCCGCGCTGTCGCTCATAGTAATGGATAACTGGCTCGTGGCTAGCTTTGGCGACCCTGAGATCGTGTTGGATACAGTGCGGGATCACGTCTTTAGGATGTCGCTCGTCTGCATCCTCATCGGTCTGGTTGGAACGTGGCTGTTCAGACGCGTGCAGTTCCGGCCGGATGAGGAGATTGCGTCGTCGGTACGTTCCACCTGCCTCTTGTTAGCGATGCTGGTTTACGTCTAACTGCTTGTAGTCCGATCAACGACGTCTCTCGAAGCAGAGAGATGTCGAAGGTGCTGGATTGATCAGGGGGGCCGAAATGGCGGCGCAAGCGGAGTCTAGATATTTGGTAGGAAGATCATGACAAATTGCGAGGTTTTGTGTTTCGCGAGTTGGTCGCAGTGGATGCCGGTGCTTTGGTTCTGACGCTGTATCCGTGGCGTCAAATGTGTGCCCGATAGCGGCTATTCGATTCTTGGTGGTCGGCCTGCTGTTGAGACATCCGCCTGGAGAACCATGACGGGTGGACTCAAGCTTTTCTACGCGATGTCCTCCGTGAACATTGGCCTCCGTAGGCCTCCATGAGCTCGTTACTCTTCTCCTGTTGTTGTGATCCATCTTCATCACTGCTTGTGATAGTGTTTGATGCGAGGGGTGCCGCCTCGTCTTGGAGCGTGCAGTGCGCTATGCAACACCGCCACAGCCCGTCGATTGGCTGGAGCGTCGCTTCTGATCGTCCCGGGTTTTCGATGTGACTGGCGTATCTGCGAGCCAACAAGCACCTGCAGCTCCCGCCCTCTCTTGTGCGACTTGGGCTCCCACGAACACGGTGGAGAAGAGTCACCTCTCAATGCCTGCTGCACCACAGTCGTGTGTCCGCTTGTTGAGACGGCAGAGCTGACTCAATTCAGCGCCACTCGCCGGATTGGCCTATAGGGTAGGAGAATTCATGTCTTGGAGACCGCCCTGATTGATGGTGCTCTGCTTCTCCAATATAAGGTCCTTCTGCAGTATTCTGCGATCATCCCTTTGAATGACTCCTTTCCCTAGCTTGGGGTCAATTGCTTGCTGACCCCACCCCCACGCGGATGAGACCGAGGCCTCTGGTCAACCTTGCAAAAAACCGCTGATGAGCTAGCGCCTTGTGGGACCTGAATGAGATGAGGTGGAGGCAGCCGGCGCCAATACCAACATCGAATTGGGAACGTCGCTTGAGTATCGTATGGGATCAAAAAGCAGGTAGAGTCGAAGGCGTTTCTAGCTATCGAGCACAGTAAACATGAGAAAGGGGCGGCTCCATTTTCATTTGAGTCGACTGTCTCCGGGGCTCGAAGGATACGAATGCAAACCCCCAGTGCCGTGCTTGCAGCCAAACCTTGAAGCAGCTTTTGACTCATCGCCGAAATGCAGAGTGAGCTCTGCTCCAGCCCAGCCAATCATGCTGGGCTTGATGTCAGATTGCCGGCGCTCGGGTTGATTCTTGGAGGTTGTGGTGGGGACGTCGCTCGCCGGCCTGCAGATGGGGCTGTTCCTTCTTCCTCGGTACCGAGTACAAGAATAAAGTAATATTCTGTGCAGACCAGATTTTGGGATGCCTTTGCCGGAGACTCTGTACAGAAATAGACTGAGAACTGCGTCTCAGTTCTTCCGCCCCGCCCTTTCCCGCTATCCTAATTCGGCTCGCCGAAATGGCAAGGGCACAACCTTCCCGCAACTGCGCCATGCTGGAGGCTTTCCGCTCAAGTTGATCGCTGAAATATCCGTCGTGACTCCTCCGGACACTGGCATTTGATCTTTCCTCCTCTTTTCCCTTCCATCTACATCCAGACCACTTGGCCGAAACGACCAGCTTGCCACCAGTATTTTTGGTGAAGAAAGCTCCAGGCAGACGCCGCAGCAGTGTTCCCTCCCCGCGACGGACATCCCGCTGCCCCCTGTCCCGGTGCCGCCCACCCCCACAACGCAGTCAACTTACTCCGCGTCTTCCGACCATCCTGTCCCCTCCTGCCCCGAAAGTGGGCTGTAAAGCGCACACGTCAATAGCATCACTCTGACGGCCCCAGTGGTGACTCCAGCGCTGGGTCGCCAACACAATCAACCACAGGCCAGCCAGTTTCGAGCCGTTCTCGAGAGCTAGGCCTGGCGCAGTCTTGTGACTTACTCGCCGCCCCCAACATCATCACCTTGTCTCCGTCTAACCCTGACGAAACCGCGCCACTGGCAGCCATGTACGGCTTTTCCATTTTCCAGCCGGCCCTTGGGGACGCCCTACAGTGGCTCCCCGCTCTTGGCACCGCGGAGCTCGACGAGATGGTCCACGCGACCATCCCGGGCCCGTCTTCTATCGCCGACAAGCGCTCTCACATTGCTATGGACTTCTTCGAATACTCTCAGCAGACCGGCAGGAACTTCAAGTTCTACTCGGCCCCTGCATCTTTCGCTTCGACTTCTGCCGCCTCTCCTGCCAGCTCTGGAGCTCTCTACGACTCGGGCTACGGCTCCAACTTCAACGCCTCCCCCATCGTCTCGGACCTGAGCGCCTGGACCCCATCCACCACCGCTCACACGCCCTCCGTCTCCGGAGAGGAGATCAAGGCCAAGCCCCGATCTGCTTCCAGGAAATCTACCGCCTCCAGCTCCAAGCAGGCTGACTTCTCGAACCACCCTGGCATGCGCATCATGACCAAGGACGGCCGAGACGTGACCAACTCTGCCTCTCGCGGGTGCAAGACCAAGGAGCAGCGGGACCATGCCCATCTGATGCGCATCATCAAGGCCTGCGATGCCTGCAAGCGGAAAAAGATCCGCTGCGATCCCAGCCATAAGAAGCGTGCGGCTTCCGCCTCTTCCCCGCAAGAACCCAAGCCTGCAAAGAAGGTGAAAAAGGCATCGCCAGCGCCAGCACCGGCCTGGGATATGCACGATTTCCCTGCCCCGGCCACATCCGACACGCCGGAGGGATCATCCTCCTCTCCGTTTGAGTACTCTGATGAAGAGCTCTGGAGTCAGTTTATGCTCTTCCCCCAGGAGCCCACGCTCGCGACCAACTTCAACCCAGACGACTACGACTTCTCCGACAGCTTTGACTTCTCCGTGCCAGACTTCCTCACCCCGAGCTCCAACACCTCTTCTTCCTCCCCGTCACAGTGGTTCACGCCGTCCACGCCGGCACCGCATGGGCCTTCACCGCCGGTTGCCACCGCTGAGACGTTCCAGGACACATCACCACAAGATCTCAACCTCCCTTACCTCAACCCGGGCTCGCACGGCTCTGACTATGTCGACTTCAACCTCTACTCACCACCCGCTGACTTCTTCCTGGACGAGGAACCAGTTGCGGCCAAGAAGGCTCTTGCATCTAGCGCCAGCCGACAGCAATCTCCTCAACCTAGCGTCGAGGTCCAGAGCATTGTGGTGGCCCACAGCGAACAGTACTATTCCAGTCCGTCGTCAGTGCAGAGCGACAGCTTCCGTAACGATGGGGAACAGTCAAGCGTTAGGCGACTTGACGAGTATCGATACGCCACCACGGTGATGCCGTCATCCTCCGATAGGCAACCCAGCCGAATCCAGGATAACGCTATCCAAGGACCGGATTCACATGGCGTGCTTCAGTCTAGCCCACGACAGAGCAGGCTCACAAACCCGAGCTCATCGGCGCAACGTTGCAGCTCCAGTCGCAACGCTGAACCCCGGTCACTAGATCCAGCAGTTGCGTCCCGCACGTCGCAGTTGTCGACCAGCCCCCATATCAGGAGCACTGCAGCTCCTGGCGTCACACGGAGTTCTGGCGTCGATCAACCAACGAATCACCATGATCCTGGTGTCCTAGCACCGTCATCGAGAGGCTCCCCGAGTGGAAGCGCGTCCGTCACCCGTCGCCGTGCCACAAATGGCGGGCCACTTTCGACTGGGCAGCACCTACAGCCCG
The DNA here is from genome assembly GCA_033296975.1 of Podospora aff. communis PSN243. NCBI lineage: Eukaryota > Fungi > Ascomycota > Sordariomycetes > Sordariales > Podosporaceae > Podospora > Podospora aff. communis PSN243. The sequence goes on along the minus strand of MU865988.1, from coordinate 95,724 downwards.
TGTTTACTCATGCGCCTGCGACGATCCAACCGTTGCTCACTCGACCTCAAGAATCCGATTCAGGTCCCGCCGAGCGTTCTCGGGTGAGAATGTCACCGAGCGTGCCCGTTCCCGGGGAGCATTGCCGTACCGTGTCGGCATCGCCACTTGCGCTGTTCTGTCTGGAGTCTACTTCCTCTCCAGGTAGCCGTGCAACAGCTGGCGCGTCCTCGGGTGACAATGGCTACGCACTGACGGCAGTGCTGGCATCCGTACTGCTCACAACCTTGCCAATGCGGCGCCTTGTTGATGTCGAGTCTGCGAAGAACGGGTCACCGTTGTCGTCAAGTGTACTCTTTCAACTTGCCGTGATTGGTCTTATCTCATCTCTGCTGGCCTTGGCCCTGCAGAACAACCTCCTGGGCGTCCAGGCTGACCTTCAGGTCTGCCTCAATGTCCTCATCATCACTAGCTTATCCTTGACCTCGACGCATCAACGGTGCGCCAGGTCCTCAGGGACGATGTCGTGTCCTCGCACAACATCGCTGCCGGTGCCAACACCGACCAGCACCATCGACGTCAAGACCAAGATCCGTGGCCTGAGCCAACGGATTGACGGACTTCGGTGCACTGCGTCGCAGCGACTACGGGCGTTTCTTCCTCGGCCAAGCTCCTCGAGCTTGATCAGGTTCTAGGAATTGTTGCGCATGTTGGTTTTGGTTTTGGGCAAGCTTGTTCTGATTATGATGATACCCCGGGTTTTTGGCGATGAGATATGTGGTTGTCCTCTTCCTTTTGTTGTACTATACTTGATTGTCTCCCTGCCGCCAATGGTCAGGGGCTTGGTGGTGGTGCTGTGGGCGGGGGAGGACAACCTGCTCGACGGCTGGAAGGACCTGAGGTCTCTTGATGGCGCCGCCTGTGGTTCTAGATAGCAGCGCTGCCCGAGAGGGCTCTTGACAATGAACAGGTCCTTGCAGACCGCCGTAATTTTACTTGGTCTTCCTGTGAGATGTCGTCTGTTTGTCCGCAGCCGTTGGGTAGTGGTATGCGATAAACCGATTCTCCCCACGTTCCATCCAAGCTTCTTTCCGCCCAGCGGGGGCAGTGCGGAGAAAGGTGGGTCATATGAATCAATCGGGGTGCAATATTATTTTCTTTTTTCTTTACGATGGCCCACCGCATGTCGAACGTTGTGCAGGTGCGACGATAGACTCAACCTTTTGTCCTTTTCAAGTCCGCAGGAGAGTGCCTCAGCTGATATGCTTTCTCTCTTTTAATGAGGTTCCCGAGTCTCCATGATTCCAGACGAACTTGGTCATCCCGTCCTATTGCGCATGTTCGATGCCACAAGTACTGGCACATCCATCACCGTCGTTGCAGCGTGAAACAGGCAAGTGAGTCTCGGTCGGTCAGTCTGTCGGCCTGTCTGGCTGGGTTCGAACACAGTTGCCTCGCCTCAGAGACAGAGCCAGGCTCGTTCTCGCCGTCAAAGCCCTTTGCGGGGGCTGACTCTGCCTTAGTTAGGTGTTCTTTCCCGCCGTCGCTTGCATCTTGGTCATCTTTTTGCATCGTTTGGGGCTTCAAGCCTCAGTTGTGACTGCAGTGTGGTCGGGGCGTGGGAAGAGATCAGAGGGAGTTGGCAGAACTGGGCGGTCCTTTCTCCGCGAAATCATGGCAGTCGCTCCTTCACCACCCGTCTCGGCCGCTGGTCGTCGCGTGCTTGCCTTCTTCAAATCTGTCTTCGCCCTGGTTGTGGATGCCATTCGGCGCATCTTCCGCAGCGCGCTGCACTTCTTTCCTTCCTACTTCCTCAACTCTTCTCCACCACCAACAAACGGGCCACGTGAACAAACGGATCTTTGCTCTGCCACCAACTCTTCTGCTCCCCAGAACCCGGCTGCCAGTTCCGAAGTCCCTGCCGACGCTGCGGTCAGTCCCATCGACAAGCCCGCCGACGCCAACGGGAACACCACCATGCCTGCTGCCTCATCCTCGTCCGCTGCGCCCGGTGCGCCAGCAACGAGATCGCTGCCCCAGAAAGTGCCGGTCCCAAAGATCACTCCCGCTCTGCCCCTCGTTCCGCTCCAACCGAGGAACCAGAATGCGGCCCCGAAACCTGCCGGCCCCACGCCTCCCGTCGCTACCTCTTCTACCGCCCCGCTTGCTTCCGGTGTCGAGCCGACGCTTGCCCAGATTGCCAGCCACCTGACACGCCTACGTATGGACGGCGGGCCGGGCAGCGAGCCCTTGTCCCCGTCTCTCCAGCCTCAGCGCCCCAACGAAAATGGAACCTCGAAGGAGAATATTCCTAGGCCCTCCTCTCAGCCCCCGGCCATCATTTCGGATCCTGTTGGAGCCGCCATGCTGGCGGAGCTCTTGAACAGCGCACCGAGGGAGGTTGTCCGCGCGCCGGCAGTTCCAATGCACCACGGTGTCTCTCAGACTAGTAAGCTGAAGGAGACGACCACGATCGCTGTTGGCGAGGACAGTGTGCACATTCAGGCGCGGTCCGAGACCCCCGAGGAGGCTGCGGAACGACTCAGGCACGGCACGTTTATGCGAGAGGCTCTCGATATGGTAAGCCTCCCTTCTCTCCCTTCTCTCCTGGTCCCAACACAGCCTTCAGCCCTGTCTTGCCCAACTCTCTGTCTGGGCACTAAGTGGCCCTCTCATCCGGTTCGAGACCCTTCACCAGGGACTCGTTCCACTGATGACGCTGTGCTACCGATACGTCACCAGCGGCCCGCAGATTTTGCGAGCTCAGCCAGTCAAATTATATCCCATGTTGCTTGCTGGACTCTTACTAACGCTTTTGGTCAGGCTAGACTGGCTCTCAAAACAAACGAGACACCCGTTGGGTGCGTACTTGTGTATAACGATCGGGTAATCGCCAAGGGCATGAATGCAACAAACGTCAGCAGGAACGGCACGCGACACGCCGAGCTCATGGCTATTTGCGCCCTGCTCTCCTACTCGCCAGCGTCCGACACCGAACCGTCCAACAGTAGCTCACCAGTCAAGCCGTCGGCTGCCAGTATGCCGCTCGGCACCAGGACCAACCAGGCCCGAGCCCCTCGCGCCGAAACCAGCGCATGGGGTGACGTCGACCCACGGGATGGCCATCTCTATCCTTACGGGCAAAAGCTTCATCCCTCGCCGCGAGTCAACAAGTCCATAATCACCGATTGCGTCTTGTACGTCACGGTCGAACCCTGTGTCATGTGCGCCTCTCTGCTCCGGCAGCTCGGGATCAAGAAGGTTTACTTTGGTGCTGTCAACGACAAGTTCGGCGGAACCGGCGGCGTGTTCCGCATCCACCAGAACTCCCCTTACACGGCCATGGCACCCCCTCCGTTGCCTACGTCCCAGGAAGGCAAGGGCGTGGCGAAGATGGTTGTGGAACAGCGTTCTGTGTCTCCCAATGCTCCTGCACCGGATGAACAGGCGGCCGTTGGCAGTGTTTCTAATGACGCCCCGCTGTCAGGAGATGGTGGCAACGTGGAGCGGGGATATGAAGCCGAAGGCGGCTGGGGTCGTGACGAAGCCGTCACTCTGTTGCGGCAATTCTACGTTCAGGAGAACGGAAGAGGTAAGCTATCCATTGCTCCCTTGTTGCTTCCTACTGACGCATTGTTCGACAGCGCCTGTCCCAAGGAAGAAGGAAGGCCGTGCTGCCCGACTTGCGATGATGATGCAACGAGACGGTCATGCTGGTGGTCCAATGATCGATCCATCTGTGATCGAAAACGCTCAGGAGAATAGCGAGTCCGACACAGCCCCCGAAAACAGCCCGACGGCCGAGACGGCCGAGATGGCGGCGGCCGAGAAAGGAGAGGCACCACTAAGCTCTGAGGCGTTGTCGAAGCCATAATGGCTAGCGACAGGACGAAATGTTGCTCGGCTGCGGTACTGGCTCTCATTCCCAACTTTGAACACCCATCTTTGATCACAGCATATACCCAGCCGCTCAAGTAAACCTACAGTCCCGATTCAGCTCTCGGCATGCCTACCAGAGCTTCGCCAATGCCCAACCGCACACGACGGGCGACACCGGCAAAGTACAGGTATGTCTTTCGATATCACGTCGCAACTGCTAGTACGCTGACTATGGTCTAGTTGGTATAATACGCTGGATTGTTGTTTGCAACAAGCCTGGAAACAACGAATTGCAACTAGACGGCGTTTGGCATACAGCTCGACCTACGCGGGATGCGATATGAGTTACGATATCCACTGCATCGATCAGAGACACGGTCTACTTCTAGACGACACGTGGCAAGGCCTCAACTTGCGCATCATCTTGTATTATACTGCTTGCTGCTCCATAGAGAGGTTTGCCCCGCGGCTCATACCTAGTCATTCGAGATTCTGGTTACAGCTTGGGGATCGGTATGCTGCATCCCTTTTTCCAGAGTGTTGATGACATCGTCGGCCCAGTTTGCTATGCCCCCAGTGCGGCCAACTCTGCTTTCCTCGGAAAAACTCGTGCGTTGTGTCCACCACTGGAGAAATGACTCTGCGCGCGCCCCCGACGGGCAGCGGAGGAGCCCAACACTCACATCAATGAGATCAGGTCGTTCAAAGTCGTGCCAGAACACGGTGGCGCCGCATGTTGGGCAGAATTCCCTCACCGCAGCGGTCGAAGAACGGTATGATCTCAGCAAACCCGGAGGGAGTGCAGAGAAGTCCAGAGGTACGGTCGCTTTTGCGGTACCGGTACCCAAATCTGCGCCCCCCACGGCCGACGAGGGGATAGCCATCAGGATGTTGGCTCTAGGTACAAACGTCCACGTCTGAATCTCAAAGCCCGAAGCCAAGCGACAAGACCGACACGCGCACGTCCCTGCTAGGTATTTGTATCGTGATAACTCCTTGTCTGTATGTGCCTGCAATGTCTGTGACGACGGGTGGTTGAAAGCATCCGTGCTTGGCGGCTGGGCGTTCGGCGATGGGTCGCGAAGCCACCATTTCACGGAGAGCGGATTGGTTGTGATCGAGGAGGGGTTGTTATGATAGGGGATGAGAAGGTCGGCGTAGTTTGAGTGGGGGAGGGTGCTTGCGCGGGAGGGACGGGTGATGGTGAAGGTGATGCGGGCGCAATGGCAAGATGCATGGAGGGCGGCAAATGGAACTGCTGTAGGTTGGGATAGGGTAGGCTCGGGAGGGATGGAGTTGGGAAGCCATATGGAGAGTCCGCCATCGTCGGGGACGTGTCGGTGTCGGATCTGGGGGGGCTTGGTGAGAGGTGAGGAGGTGATGGTGCCTGTTGCGACTGCCCATCCGTTGTCTGGGCTGTGGCGGAAGACGTGACAGCCGCATGTTGAGCAAAAGTATCGGGCTGAAGTGTCAGACAGCGAGTATTTGGTCAAGCCCGCGAGAGATGGTTGTGTGGTGGGCGTGTAAGTGGTGCAGAGGATACCCGTCAGGTGGCGGCAGCTGTCACAATGGCAGAAGGTGATGCGAGAGTTGGAGTCGTGCGGGGGCGGAGAGACCGTTTGCTGGGCAGCCCCGCACAGACACGAGATGGTGATCATTGGGATTGAGTTTGGGCTGCGCAGCAAGACCGCTTGCATGAAATGATGCACTGGGCTATTCCCGCGGAGGTCATCTGAACATATATACTTGAATGGGAGGGAAGTCGGGTCGTGATGCCGGCGTCGAGACCCGAATTTCTGCCGGGCCGTCTGCATGTCTTAGCTTGGTAGGCACGAAGAAGACGGAGGCTCGGACTTTGTGGGTCACTCGGGTTGCACTAGCTGAGATGGCAATCAGTGATGGGGAAAAATCTGGTATCGTATTGCGATCGCTATATAACCTAAGGCAAGACAAAATCCCTGCTCCACCAAATCGTCGCTATAGAATCATGTATATATTTCAAAAATGTTTTCGTCCCCCTACGCCAACTTCTCGGGCGTAGCCGCGTCCTGCGATCCCTTGTTGGGCGAGTCGACCACGACCTTTTCAGCACCACCGTTGACCGAACCCTGCTCGTCGCCCGAGATGTAGGGAGTATCGTCCTTCCAGAAGTCCTTCTTGCCCTTGCGAAGACGGGTCACCCACGGAGGGAGGACGCCGCCCTTGATCCTCCAGGTCCACGGATCCTTCTCGGCCTTGTTGGGGGGTACGATGCGGCCGCCCGACGCCTTCTCGATGACCCACACGAGGGTGTTGATGAGAATATACAAGCAGATACCCGCGATAAGACCATCGGCAATCGAGTAGGTGAAGGGCATCAGCGCGATGGTGACAAACGCCGGGATCGAGTCGCCCATGTACTTCCAGTTGATCTCGGTCACAGCCGCCACCATCATGGATCCGACCAGAATGAGCACGCAGCCGGTGGCCCATGGCGGGATGGAAGCAAAGATGGGCGCGAAGAAAATCGAGATGAAGAAGCAGATGCCGGTGAACATAGCAGTGAGGCCGGTCTTGCCACCTTCTCCGATACCAGCACCAGACTCAACGAAAGCGGTGACGGGCGGCGAGCCGAACAGAGCGCCGATCGAAATGCTGACGGAGTCGACCATGTAGCTGTCGAGCGTTAGTTTGGTTTCTCAACAGACCTTGGGAGAAACTTACGCGACGCTAGAACCCTCAAAGTCCTGAGTCTCCTCGTCGATGAGCGACGCATAACGGGCCATCGAGTAGAGCGTGCCGGTGCAGTCCAGAATGTCGACATACAAAAAGGTGATGAGCGCCAGGCCGAACTGACCGCCATACTCGCCGATGCTCCACTCCTGGACGGCAAGAACCTTCTCGATCTGGTGGAAGCTGACAACCTTCTTAAAGAAGTCGAAGCTGTCGTCACCGACCGGCGTGTATGGGAAGTAGGTGACAGGGGTGCCACGAGGCCACGAGATGATGGACACGAGCAGGATTCCGAAGATGATGGCGCCTTTGATGCGGTACATCATCAAGAGGGTCGTCATCAAACCGCCGCAAAAGATACCGATCCACATCACAGGGTTCCGCATCTTGTATTGGTCCTCGCAGATGCCGTCCTCATTCCTCAGCTCGGGCTTGCAGCCCGCCAACGTGACCGGAGTCGCCGTGTTGCCGGTGATGAGACCAATGCCCTCGGCGTAGGTCAAGCCGATGATGGTCAAGAACAGGCCAATACCGACGCTGGTGGCCAGCTTGATGGACCGCGGAATGGCACGAGCAAGCCACTGACGCATTCCAAAGAGCGCGAGCGCGAAGAAGATCCAACCTTCGACGAAGATGGCCGTCACCGCCACCTGGTACGGCACGGAGCCGGTTCCGTGGAATCCAACAACGGAGTAGGCAAAGTAGGCGTTCAAGCCCATGCCCGGAGCAAGGGAGACGGGCCTGCAGGGGTCAGGGGCGGATTTCTCCCAGCTGAGGAGCACACTCACATGTTGGCGAGGAGACCCATGAAGAAGCTGGCAAAGGCCGAGATGGCAGCCGTAGCCGTGATGAGATCACGCTTGATGATGCCCTTGCAGAGAAGGTATGCTTCATTCTTCTCGCAGATCGGATCGAGCTCCAGATCCGTAGACTCGCACACGCAGGTGCCTCCACTGTCGGCGACAATGCTGGCGTTCACCGAGATGATGTACCTGCCGCCCGTGTCAGAGGAAGCCGAGAAGGGAGGAAATCGCGAAACCTACGCCATGGCGAAGAAAGTGGCCAGGCCGGCGCGGGCCTCGGTGAAGAAGTTCGAACCCTTCCGTTCTTTCGGCTACGGGGCAACCATTCAGCATCATCACGGCACGGCTCTGGCAGTGTTTCTCACATGTCCGCTTCCTTCCAGCCTGAACCAGCGCCCCACGGGGCTCTTGGCTACCTTAACATTGATGTTGTGTATCACACCCATCTTGGAGGTTGCGACGGCAGCTTTTCGATCGGACGACCAGCGCAGGTGTTGGTTGCGACGAAAAAAGACCAGTGGAGGTGGGCCAATCCACAGCTGAGTCGGTGGGATCGAAGGGAAGAGCGCCGGAGCGATAAGGGCTGAAAAAATTGGCGTCCGCCGAAGCTTGCCCGGTGCCGGTGGAGGTGGATGTCGCAAGTTCGGACGAGGGGCTAGAATTTCGGATGGCAGGAGCTGGAGGAGTACCCAACCTTTATGAACGAGCTCTCTCGGTAGCCACTCGGCCGCCCGAATAGGAAGACCCTAGGTGCAGGGCCGCAGGAATGCCCTTATCTCTGAGCAATGGTGGTGATGGAGACGGCCGTCCGGGAGTCCATTACCCAAAGCGCACTCGTCCCGGAGCGCATCCCACGAGCCCGCTGCTGACCCGGGTCAGGCGAGCCAGGCAGTGGCCAGTTCCGTGAGGGTTGCGATGGACTAGGCCGGGCCTAGCAAGCATGGAGCATGGCGTCCTGCGGCTTGGCGCGAGTGGGAAGCTCCAGAGCGTGCCTCATTGGCCGTGCGTTGGAGCTTTGGGAAGAGATATTGGTGATGGATTCGACCTGGGAACTGGGGAATGCAGCTCGGGTGTGATTGACAGATTGTCCCGCCCCCTCGGCCCCCCTCAGGGCTGCTGTGTGCTGCCGGGCGCGCCTGGATCGACATGACTGCAATTCTGAGCCTTCGCCACCCCAGTTCCCAGTTCCCTGGCAGCATGGAAGCGTCAGAATTTCGAGAGAAGCATCGGCACCCACTCAGTGGGGGACCGGCCCCGGTAGGCCCCATCGCTGAGGGGCGCGCGATATCTGACACAACCGGGCTCTCCCGGCCCTGCTTCGTTGCTCGGCAGGAGAGAAGCTCGTCGCACAGGTCCCAGAGTCCAGACCGAGACGGGCAGCTGTGAGACAGGGGCGCTCGGATTCTCCGGCTTCAGCTCACTATCAGCGATAGCTCATCTAATCGACTGCTGTCAGGCTCGAGCGCAAGCAGCAAAGCTCCCAAAACATCGAAATGGGGGGGTCGAAATGCATGCGAGGGGCGGGGCCGCCTATCTCTGCCAAGCCGCTAGTGCCAAGCTGCAAGCCTGTTGAGCTCTGGGGCTCGATGATTTGCAGGTTCAACAAGCTCTCTGCCATCCAGCTTCTGCCGAGGCGCCCGTCTCGAACCAACGCACGCCACATTTGTCTTGATAAGGATAAGATATGCCCCCCAAAGCTGAGCGAGAGCCTTTCCCCAGACGTGCGCACCGGCCACGCGACACACCAGGCAAAGCGGTTAGGTTCGTGGGGGTTGGCTGGCGGACGAGCCCGCTCGTGGGGGACGAGGTCGCCGGCTGGCGAGCGCCGATTCATTCAAATCTCAGCCAGCCCTCCCTCCTCTCTCTCCCACGCAGCTTATGCCGCAGGGCGTCGATGTCGTCCTGGCGGGTGGCGGCCCTCTCCGATGGTGATCACAGCACGGCCCCCAGCAAATCGGGAATTTGCGCTGCCTCGTGTCCGCGCTGCTGTGGCCGCGTCCGAAATGAAGCATCACAGCGCCTGGTTTCGCAATTAGCGATGCGGGATATTACACCTGCTACCCACCGAACCGCTGCTGTCGATGAGCCTTCAACTCGGAGGTGGAGTCGTAGGGCGTAGCGACGACTCGCGGCGACGGCCAAGAGGTTTAACGACCAACCGCCGCGCCGGGAGGCCCTCTTCGCGCACACACTGCCGCCTCCACCAAATCCATCGCTCGCCCCAGCCTTGAAGCGTGGGAGAATGTTCGACAACCCTTCGAAACGAATCTCGCTCCCTCGCTGAAGCAAACTGTCTTGGACGATCGGGCGCACCGCCGTCGTCGCAGGTCTGCGCAAACGCAACCCGCCAACCCCCTCTGCACCGCAGAAACGCCCCGGCCAATTGCAGCCGCCGCTCAGCCACCAGTCGGCGCTTCAAGGTGAGACCCGGCGCCAAGCCCGGACCGAACGACAGGGAGCTTCCCCGCCGGCTCACCGCTCAACACATGGCATCCCGTCGTCTGACACGTAAATCTCGGAGGCTCGGAGCTCAGAAATTTTCTTTGTCGTCGTGTGCCGCGCGTTTCATCCTGACTTGGTTATAATGCTGTGCTCCTCGCGAGCGCTTGAGTGTCGAAAGGCGCAGAATCTTGCGATTTCCACTTGCAAGATTTCGACCCAGCCTCCCCTTTTTACTTGTGATCATGCGATAGGGGTGCGTTGGCGGCCGACCCACTGGTTCCGTTCGTCCTAGTCGCCGTCGCGACAGGATTTTCGATCTTGCGACAAACATGTGCATTCTCATATCCGCAGCATGGCAAGTGGGTACAGGGCATCTGAAGATCGCCAATCTGTATGACGACATGTGGTTTCTCGGGTCCAGATATGTCATAAGAGGAATAGCATCGATAGGTGTCACCATATTTGAACGCCATGTAACCTGGAAGCACAAGTTTAGAATCAGGCGCCACGTGGGAAACGTATCCACGGCATCGGTTGCTTGCGCTTATGCCCGTGGCTGTAAACATGCGGCCGAAAACACATTGACCACACAAACACCAGAACTTGGTGTGAACACAAGGAGTTACGACCTCGGTTGCAGCAGCAGTTCCAGTCACAGCGCAGCATTCAGTTGTCACAAACTGAGCGATTCAAGTACCGCTGAGTATGTTCAGTTTGAGTTAAGGAGCTACCCACGTTTTTCTCCAAGCTCTCAGCAGACACCGACCTCACCCGAAGGGAACGGAGCTCTAATCAACCTAACATTCTATCAATCTCACCTCAAGGCCAATCAACCCGCTGGAGAGTTCTTTTACAAAAGCAACACAAAAGAGTGACGAGAAGAGGACCATGATACGACCACATTGCGGCAACTCGCAATTTCCAACGAGTCTTGACGGCTAGAACCCACATCCGTTGGGCTTCCCTGGCGACTGCTCGTCTGTCCCCGAATTGAACGCCGAAGCCTCGGCTGGCCTCGCCTTATTCAACGCCGCCTGAAACACTGCATCCTTGAAATCAATCGTCGCAGCTCCCCAGTTATGGCTCAGCATCCTATTCCTCAGCCACTCGCTCGGGTACCCCCTATAGCTGATAAGAACTCCCTGAATCCATGTCCCGAAATGGTTCTCCAGGTTGTCATCGTCGGCTCTGGCGAAGCGGAAGGCGTGCGTGCCGCCGCCGGCGTCATCACGGTGGTAGACGATCTTGGGGTGAGTGCCGCCGTGCCAGCGCAAGCTCGAGTCAGTCCTGGACTTGATGTTGTATTTCCCGTGGGCGGACGCAGCGACGTACTTGGCAACGCGCTGCCCGTTCTCGACGCGAGTCCAAACGACAACGTGCTCCCAGTCGTGGACGTGGCCGATGGCGCAAAGCCCATCGCGCCAGTCCTTTTCAAAGTAGTAGCCGTACATGTGCGCACACCAGCCATTGTTGCAACGGGTACGGGCGTAGACTTGGTCGTTGAGGAGATCCCACTCGTCGCGGCAGCCGCCTTCGGGAGAAGATCCGGCCCTACAGCCCGCGCCGGGGTTGAGAAACCCGTCGGCGCCGATGGCGGGCACATTGTAGCATCCGTCCCGGTCGAAATCCAGCACGGGCTGGAACTTGCTGTCGTCCGGGTTGGAACACCCCGGGAGATGGGTGGGCACTGGGTCGCGTCGGAAGAGGTTCAACTCGGGCGTGAGAGAGACGGCCGCGGCGGCTGAGGAGCCAACCAAGCCGGCGAGGAGGGCCACAATGAGGTTGGGATGAGACATTTTGAGACCGCCAAAGAGATGTGATTGCTGATGATGCTTTATTGAAATCAAGGACGGGCATGGACCTCTTTTTATAGTCGTGCTGGGCACCTCTATATCTGGCTTGAACCAGAAGGCCGTCCTTGTAAGAAAAGGGCGCGAGGAGTTCACTGCTCGTATACGATTATCTGGGGATTTTGTCCGGATTGAGAAGCCCAAAGAGGCGATGCTACCCAGCATCAGATATGAGCGTATCGTGCAGCAGTGCCTCGCTAGAAAGAACTGTCAGCCGCATCGGGTATCTCGTGTAGGAACATCTCAAATCAAATGATGCTCAAACCGCCGTTACTTTTTGGCATTTACAGCCAGGGGGAAGCTGATACTGTCAGCCAATAATAGCTTACTCTTGGCTCAAGCCGCAGCTGAACAGGGTAGTACTACTCTAACCGCATCGTGGTTGAGCCGGCGCTCAGCATCACGTCGAAAACTTGGCGACTGCTACCTGGCTGCTCCATAGGTAGTCAATGCTAGGCGAAAACGGTTTATTCAGAGTTGCACTGACAAATGTCCAACGATAGCGAATGACAGGCAGCTATTGTCGCCTTTGTGTCGTTACACTCGACCAAATCCGACGTCCCTTCGGAGACGTCAGGAGACAAAAGATCGTATAATGCTATTGTCATGTCAGCAGAACTATGCCCAAAGCAAATGCCAATCAATGCAAACACGGTCTCATTTTTCGGCCGTGGCTGCGCTCAGAAGGAGCAGGTTTCCCTTTCTTCACTGAACCGCGCCCGTCGATGTTGACTTGGCACGGTCGTTTCCTGGGGCCGGTAGAGCGAAGCATACCGCAAGCCGTTGAAACATGTTTGCTTTCGGCACTGCCATAAATGCGTCTATAAACCAAGACCCTCGTGTTTGTCTCTCAGTCACCTGATTCCCTTCTGCCTATTTGCGACCAATGAAACGAATGTTAGGCATGGCTGCAAGGCACCGCCGCTCTGCTGGGCAGCCCATAAGGCTGGGGGAAGGTGGCAGTGCTGGGTAGGATCGCTTGCTTCAGGAACCATAGTTTGAAGCCTCCAATTGGACGAGTAGCTAAACAACTGGAGTATGTCAGCGGCAATATCCTGCACTTCAACCCCCCTTTTTTCACCCGCTCTTCTCTCCCACACACGCACCCACGTGCTTTTGTCAGATTCTTACTTTGTATTCCGTAAGCGAACATACAAAAGTTCCGATGTCACCGTCCTCGAGGTCCAATGGTAAAGACCCAGAATGGCTACGACCCCCTGACGACGATGGGGCAGGGCCTTCGACCACGACTGCGGGGGGTAGTCGACCTGGGAGCCAAATGAGCAACGCCAGTTCCTCAGGACGGCAACGAAAGTGGGATGATCCACCGGAGAAAGAACCCGAATACCCTCCCGCCCACATTACCACCATGATTCTCGTCCAGAAGAACAAGTTCGGCACGGTTCCCGGATTCGAAGTTGAGCAGATCGGCGTAGGTGCAAACCAGAGCGTGTTTCCTCCCGTTTTGTCCTTTTCCGGTTGTCCCAGGAGCGACGACTCTCTTTTGACTCCCGAAACAAGAAAAAATATCCCAGAAAGGAGATAATAAGCTGATATTTGCCCCAGTTCACAAACTCGGACGCCCATCTCGTGTGCAGAGTACCCCCAGCGGCCAACATATCCAGCCGCACCAGCGGCGTGGCCTCCTCCCAGGTCGTAATGTACGACGTAAACACCATACGCCGCAAATTCATGCGCCCCGGGCCATCCAACGGGTACGTCCCCCCTCTGGCTTATCTCACCCTCAACCAACCTGACACCCCACGCAGCATCCGCACCCAAGGCGACTTCGCCGTCAACAACGGCTCCGGCCTCGCCCTAATGGCAACCGCCTTCAGCCGAACCGAGTCCCGCGCCGCCGACGACCGCGTCGGCGCAGCCGAAGCCACGCCCGGCGTGCCCCGCGTAGAAGTCTACGACCTCTTCAGCGACAAGCGCCGCATCAAAGCCGACTTTGCCCTCCGCTCCCCCCTCGCCATCGTCCCCGACGGGAGCTACCTCGCCTGCACCTCGGCGCGCAACCCCAACCGCATCGTCATTCTCGACATCCGCAATGAAAACAAACCCACCATGTCCCGCGTAATCCAGGTGCATTCCAGCCCGCTAACGCACATGGCTGTAACCCCCGACGGGACAGCCCTCATCAGCGCATCGACGGACGGGAGCATTCGCATGACGAGCCTGCAGTCGGGTCGGACGCTGCGAAAGGCGGAGGTGGACTCGCGTGTTCCAGCGAGTATGATGCAGCTCTCGATGGACGGGGACTTGGTGGTGTCGGTGTGGGGGAGGCAGGTGTACTCGTGGAGGCTCAACGCTGATACGATGAGTGTTTACAGCTTGGATAAGGTAAGGGAGAGTGAGGGGTGGCCGCTGGCCATCTCGCCTGATTGTCAGCACCTGGCGTGCAGGACGGAGGATGGGATTGATGTTATTGATGTTGCGACGGGCGTGTTTCGTTCTGATTTTCCGCTGGATCCGGGGCATGCGTTGATTACGTCGGCGGGGTTCAGTCATAATAATCGGTGGTTGGCGCTAGGGGATTATGATGGGCGGGTGACGGTGCTTGAAGTTATAACGGATACGATTGATGGGTCGTGCTAGAAGGGTGGCGTCTGGGGTGGTTGGTTGCTACGCGAGGTTGTTGAGTAAAGTTTGTGTAATAGATCAAGATACCTCGGTTGTCCGCAATTTGAGCAGACATGCGCCGTCATACGTCGATCTGATGGACGGTAGGCAAATGGATCAAGGAAAACAGGGAATGTGCACCACAGAAAGCATTGGTGAGAACAGTATTCAAACCATCACCCAACCGAATCTATGCTTTATTCATATCCCAACCGGCTTGCGCGTCTTGTAGGCTTCTATCAAAGGTCTAGTAACCCCCAGGTCCTGGATGCCTCCAGAACATAGAACCCCACAATCATCCCACATGTATCAAAACATTGCCGAAACGAACACGATTTGCGAAGAGAAGGTCACCAGCACTCAATGCTGATTCTCGCTGATGCCGCCTGGCACCGGGACAGTGCCATCATCAGGCGGCACAATAGTTCCTGCTGGACTATCAGGGGGTGTCGGGGGCTGCGGTCGTTGGAGAGTCTTCATGCCTGCTCTTGCCAGGCTGGCGTTTGCTTCGTCGATGTGGTCGAGAAGATGACTCCGGAAAGAGTCCCAGACGCCGGGCCGCTCAGCTAGGATCTCGTCAGCACACTGGATTGATTTTGGGGAGATACTGAAGGGGAAGCACAAAGATGGAAACCACAGAAGCATCCTCCAGAAGCGAGAGACCCAAGAGTTGAAAAAGAAAGCACAAAACTCGAGAACAAACAAAGTAAAAGCAAGACTAGAAAACCTGCACAAACCTCGCATATCGGGATGCCTCTCCCTCGCCCACCCCGTCAGCCCCACATGCCCCGAGACATGAAACATGAAACCCAAATACCCTTCCATAACCTTCACCGGCTCCTTCTTGGCCTCTGCATCTCTCATATACGACTCGTACGTCTCCCCGTGTGGCATGTACGCCTGCTCAAGGCTCAACCCCCCGGCTTCCAGCGCCCTCACCTTACCCTTGTACTCCCCCTTGATGATACCCACCAGCTCCGTGGCCATTGTGCGGTGGTAGTACGGGATGCGCGGTGTATCTTGCGCGACGCACCACTTCTCGCCAAAGATGCAAAAGTCGACCTGGCTGACACCGGGCCACTTGCTCGGGGCCGTGAGGACGCAAAAGGCGGTGGGATCGAGCTGGTCGCTGTTGGCGACGAGGTGGTGGAAGCGGGAGAGGTCGTAGCGAAAAGGGGCATGCTTTCCGTGCCAGGCGACGACATCAAAAGGGCTATGTGGCTGGTTGTAGGAATACAGTCGACCGGAGAGCTTCATGGTGATTTCCCAGGGCGGGAGGTGGGTGGTGTCGGCAAGAGACTCGAGGTCGAAGGCAGCAACGGGGTACTCGAAGTCACGGACGTGTGCGAGGCCGTTGCCACCGAGGACGCCGAGCTCGGGGAGAATGAAGCGCGTGCCGAAGACCTCCAGGGCGTAGCCGGCGGCGATGACTGGAGTGGGAGGGGACGAGTCTTCAGGGACAGTTCGGATGGAATATCGTATCCCCGCGGGAAGAACGGCGATGGTGCCCGGCTTCACGCGCAGGCACCCCAGCTCGGTCTTGATGTCGAGGACGCCCCGCTGCGGCACCAGAAGCATGTCTCCATCGTGGTTGACGAAGGCTTGGCGGTGCATATCTGCATTGAAGGCGTACTGGTGCACGGCAACACCCTCTTTGAGTGTGGCATCGCCATTGCCGCCGATGGTTTTCAAACCCTGAACGAATGTAGTGGTGGTGTTGGAAAGTGGTGTGAGAGGGCCCCAGGTGTGAGTGTGGGGGGCGAAGTGGACGTTGGGGTTGGTAGGGAGAAACGATGACTCGATCTGATCGACACGCGATGCAGGAACAACGCCCGCAGGTTAGCAACGACGGCATAGGCCGGGCGTGACCGTGACAACTGACAACCCACCTCATGCGGCCTGTCGGCTGACCTCGGGGAGCTGTGCGGCGCACCAGGTCGCTCTCTGTACAACCAGCTGCGCAACCCATCAACCGTGTGCCCTGACGCAACGACGCTGTCACTTACACATTGGACACGGTATCTCGCGAGGAGATGAACGACGTGCCGTTGAGGTGTTCTGGGTAGAGGCCGTACCTGGCCTTCTGCGGGAGGTTGGTGCCGCTGCGAGGCAGAGCGCCAGGGATGGCTTCGGTGGCGTGGTGGTTGCCAAAGCCACACTGGTATCGATACGGGTCGTCTGGCGTAGGGTCTCTGAGAAACCCCGTCACGGCCGCGCCGCCCATATGCTGATCTTTGCCCAGCATGCTGCGGGATCGTGGCGTTGCCCTGGCCTGTGTGAGACTGGGGAAGGGGGACGGTTGGCCGAGTGAGAACTTCAACGGGCCCGCAGAAGTTGGGGTGGAAGGCAAGATTTTGGGCAGGCAGGGTGACTTATACCCGAGCGTGTTCCCCGACAGCGAGGAGGCCCAAGAGCGGCGGCAAAAGCGCAGCATCCCTGGTGTTTGTCCATCTGCCGGCCGTGGACGCCGAGTCGCGCGGGGGGAAGGTTGAAGCCATGGTTTTCATCCATCCGTCGGAGCTCCCTACCCGTTCTGTCGCGCACTTGCCGAACACAGAGGGTTGCAACTGTGTGATGCTGACTCGAACAGACCAAGACGGGAAGCACGACAACACAAGGATCTTTTCGTCCTCAGCACCATTGAAGCCCATAGCGCACACCGTCACCGAGCCCCCCTCCTCGCGGACAGCCCCGCCGATCTGGTGCCCAAGGCATGGCGGTGCCGTAAAGACGGTGTGGCGGAAAGCTTGGCTGAGACGACGGTCAGCACTATGTTTGCGGCTGGCAACTCAGGGCGCCCTGCTGCTTAGCATGCTGTGAGGTTGCGTGCTGAAGGGTGCATGCAAGGTTAGACGGCCACGACGACGCCGATGCGCTGCATCATGTCTTTCCGACAGCCGACCTTACCCAGGTGGGTGAATTAGCCCGCTCGAGATGTCTTAGCGTTTCGCGTGTGCATCCACTGATCTGCCAGGGGACGGCGGAAGAGATGTCTAGAACGGAGGAAAAGGAGCTAAAGCGCCCGGCCAATCCAGATAAATGATAGGACGTAGGGCAGCAATCCGGCGGCCGGCTTTCGCGTCAAGGGATTCCGGTGCCGTCCCTCCACACATCAGACGCTTGCGAGGTAAGCGGATGCCTTGGCGCAGGCCTTGACCGATGTTTGGCTCGGAATTTGAGGGAATGCGGAAGGGGTTAGGACGGCCGCATGCGCCCGATGCCATCACATCATCACATCGCAGGCCCCCCTCCCGAGACAGTTGAGCAAGCAATAATGCTGGCCACAGAGGTGCTGTCCCGGTGTCCCGGGTCTGTGATTGACCCTGGCATCTGCGGCGAGTGCTTGCTTGCTCGAAACGCCGCCGTTGATCATGTGCGCTCGACATCCTTGCGCTCGACAGTGGCCGGTGACGGGTTGCGCAGACTGACCCCCGGATCGTTGGATGTTGGTTCGACACGGCTCGGCGTTCCTTCCGGTGCCGGCCAGACAGAATCCTGGGTGCAGCTGTCTGTCTTTGATTCTGTCACTTCTCGACTTGCCACCGGCGATGGTCGGCGATTTTGCCGGTGCAAACCCGGCAGGCATCTGGAAGCCAGGGGGGCTAAAAAGAACAGCACTAGAAAAAAAATGTGCTGCGCAGACCGCACCTTGCGGCTCAACGTCTCATTGGCGACGGTCTTGCTCCTTGGGAGACTATCAAATACGGTGCTGCAAAGCCCCGCATGCCGTGGCATGCACCATGCAGCCTAGGACTTTCGGTGGCGTCGCGCGCGCGGCTCGCGGCTAGCTTCGTCCCCGGGACTGAGGCGAGCAAACAACGGCTGCGTTGACGCAGGCCACGAAAAGAATCAGACGTGAGAAAACTTTTGCCCGTCACACAGATCGCTGCGTCTTGCTGGTGAGACACAAGCAGCCCATGCTTGCCGGAACCGATAAGACACGCTCCATGACCCTGCAGCCTGTGCATCGTGGCTGGGATATCTCAGGCGGACAAGGTTGTGCCAGCTTCGATGCTGCCGGAAGATGCCTACCGGCTCCCCGAGTCGACGATGGACGACTCATCGTCGATCCTTCTGCTTGTCTCACTTGCGCTGCCGGGGCGTCCGCAAGGGGAAACCTAGGGGCTGGGAGCAGCAGCGCGGCGCCCGTGTCGAGGCGAGGTAGGCCGTGCAGGCTGCCTGCTCGCTGCCCGGTGTTCAGTGTCTCCAGCCTGAGAAACCGAGTTGCACCGCTGGGCGGCCCACGGGAGCCGGATCGGTTGGGCTCGGATGGGGAATGCTGTGCCCCCCCAAAGCTCGTGAATGGCAAGTGCCGGCATGGGCCGTCGAAGCTGGCCGACTGGGGTGCGCACTGGGGTGCCACGCGGACGTGAAGCTGAAGCGTTGGCGTGGGCTGACCTTGCCGCGGTTAGATGGTAACTCCCCTGGTTGTTTCTCCCCCACACCGCAAGACGCGGGGGGGCCGCGGGAGCGCTTTGGCCCAAGGATTGCAGGCTGACTGTTTGTCGAGGACCTTTGGGCTGGTCCTGCGGCTTAGCTCGCGGGGCCCCCTTGTCGTTCCGCTCGACCGCCTCCCACACAACCTCTTGACGATTTTCCGCCGGCGCAAGCCCTAAGAACAGAGAGGTCAACAGCCCACTTCCAACTCTTGCCGGCAAGGCCATGTTTCATTGCCGCGATACGAAACCGGGTACACACCGGTCGCTAGGCAGTCAGCGTGGCACGGCAGACCTGCCAATCAAGCCTGACCAACACCATCAACAGCATCGCTTGGGCCCCGTTCACTCTGCTGACCTCTGCCACTTGGACCGCGATCTGGGTTAGTGCTCCGTTGGTGCGCTGCTACTCGACGATAAGGGAAAGCCCGGGTGATGGGATGGCGGTCGGGAAACATGGGAGAGTGAACAATGCAATATGCTTGATTCCGAGGTCCTTTGTCCGTCGCTATGCAGACTGCCCAGAGTCAAAGAGTTATACTACCTATGGGTACAAGATTAACATGCACTTTATCGGATGGCAATATGCTGAATCGCCGCAAGCCACTTTTGTTCGTCGGACCTGTCTCTTGTTAGCGTGAACCGATCTGGGCGCGTGTGGTGCTTACTTGTCAAACTTCAGTAGCCGCCCCAGCACTGGCACCAGCTGTGCCCTCAACCGGTTATCCTTCTGCTCTAGAAACTGTAGGAGAATTGTCTTGAGATAAAGCGCATCCGGGTTAGCCGCGCCTGGCCCGTTGGCGCCGCTCGCCGAGTCCATCGAGTTCCTGGCCGGGGCCTCCAGCTTCTCCATCGCGGCCCTGTAGTCCTTGTTGACTCTGTCGTATTTGAGTCGGCTCTCATCCAACATGCGTCTGAGATCCGTGTTCTTCTTTTCCATCTCCCGAACTTGTTGCTCGGAGGCATCCAGCGTTGAACGCAGGTTCGCCACCGTCGACCGCATCTCGTTGACCTCGGCTTCCGACTTTTCCTCATATGCCTCCAGCTCTTCGCGTCGCCGGCGCCACTCGCGCTCCTTGTGCTCTAGATCGTCCTTTTCGCTCGCCAGAGCCTTTACCTCACGTTCCAAGTCGCGAATCTTTTGCTTAAAATCTTCCGCCTCGCGGGCCTTGCGTCGGGCGAGAGCGCTCGATTCGTCGTCAAGCCGATCACGTTCCTCGACGGCGGCGTCCATGCGCGCCCGCATCTCGCGCACTCTGTTTTCGGCCCGCTCGTCGGCGTCGGCAAGGAGCCGGCGCATTGTTTCAGCTTCACGTGTTCGCTCGCCCAGCATCTTACGCGAATCAGCAAGCTCCTCGTCCAGGCTCTCGCACTGCGATTGGCTTTCCTTGAGCTGGATGCTGAGCTCGGCGGTCTGCTCCCGCATGCTGCCCAGTAGCTTTTGCGCATTGGCATACTGGGTAGCCTTCAGCTCAGTCTCCTCCCGGAGCACCTCGTGCTGCTTCTTGAGACGAGCCGTTTCATCCTCAAGCTCTTTGATACGGGGGCGTAGCTTGGCTGCTTCCTCCTGGATGCGCTGGAGTTCGCGAGCAGTCTTCTCTTCCTTGGCCGAAAGTTCGATTTTCTCGGCCTCGGAGCGGCGGAGATCGCGGCCTGCCACGCGCTTCTCGTCCTCCAGCCGCAGGCGGGCGTTTGTCTCTGCTGTGACTTTGTCATGGAGCGTCTTGATCTCGGTCTCCCGGTCTGATGCCAGGCGCTGCGCTCTACCTAGTTCCGCCTTGAGCTCCTTTTCGCGCTTTTCCAGGCCCCGGAGCTCTGTGTTCTTAGCAGCAAGCTCTTCTTTCGTGGCCTTGAGGGTTGCCGACTCCTGCCTTAGGCTTTTAAGCTCTGGCTGCGCCTTCTGGAGGACCTCTCGAAGGTCGGTGAGGTCCTTATATCTGCTTTGCGCAAGTTGTTGCGCTGCCGCCAAGTCAGACTGCAGGGTTGTCGATTTCAGCTTCAGATCGTCAAATTCTTGCTTGAGTGACTGATGATCGCTCTGGAGCTCCGTGTTGCCCTTGGCTGCCGATGCAGAGGACTCGACTTCCTTCTCGAGCTCCGAAATGCGATTCTTCAGCTCTCTCTTCTCAGCTTCCAGCGTCTTAATTCTCTCCTTCGCCTCGACGTGATCCTGCCCAATCGTCATCAGGTTCTCCTCGAGATGCTCAATCTCCTCGCGGAGGTCCTCCTCCGTCTTTCGCTGCTTCGACAGCCTCTCAATGCGCTGGTCCCTTTCAGTCAACTCCTCCTGCAAGCGGCTAAGCTCAGCCTGCAAGCCCTCGTCGGTCGAGCTTTCTACTACGGATGTGTGCGAAATATCCGACACTTCGCTTGGGGCCGGCTCTGTGGCCCCTGTCCCGGCTGCAGCTCCGCCCTTCTTCTTTTTCTTGTTCTTCTTCTTGCCTGCAGGGGTTGGGACGGCGAGAGAACTTTCTTGAGAGGCCACGGCTGGTGCTGAGGTAGCGGGCGCAGACTCGAGCTTTTTGTTCAGCTCGTCGATCTTTATCATGTCGTCCGCTTTTGCCTTCTTGAGAATGTCAATTTCGACGGTGAGCGTTTCGATCTTCTTGTCCAGCGTTGACTTGGTCTCCTTGATCATTTTCAGCTCAGCTTCGAGATCCTCATTTCTCGACGTCGAGGCGGCGAGCTTTGCAGTCTTCTCCTTCAGCAGGCCGGCAGCATCCGCCTTTTCCTTTTCCAGCTCCGCCTCGAGCTCCTTGAGACGCTTTTGCGACTTGTCAAGACGTCCTGTCAAGGCAGCAATCTCGGTCTTTCTGGCTTCGAGCTGAGTTTCGACGGATACTTTTACTGCGACAGCGTCTCGAGTTTCGCTGAGCTCCCTGGTGGCGGCCTCGAGGCTCTCCATGAGGCTGGCGCCATTCTCCTTTGCCATGGTGAGCTCTTCCTTCAGGTCCCGCACCTCGGTTTGCAGCTTGTGAATCTCCTCCGCCTTCTTGGCAACCTCGACCTGGAGCTGGGGGATCTCATCATCGTACGAAAAGAACTCCTCGCCCTCTTTCTGCTCGCCTTTGTGCTCGTTTGCCTTGTGTTTCCCTGGGGAGAAGACGCTCAGGACGCGGGAGACCGGGGACTTGCTCTCGGTTGGAGTTTGGGGGCGTTGCAGTTCTGTCGGGGTTTCCTCCGAGGCGCCCTCCTTGGGTTTCGAAGGGGAGGCGCCCTCCACACTTGTAGGCGCGGCCTTCAACGCGGCCAGTTGCTCTTTCAATCTAGCCACCTCTTCTTCGGTCTCGTCGGCCTTCTTCTTGTAGCTGTCCTTCTCGGCAGAAACGCGCTTCAACTCCTCCATCACCATGTCGCTTTTAAGGCTGAGCTGCCCCAAATACTCGACCAGAGCGTCCGGATCCTTGATCGAGGTGAGTGGCGTGTTCTCCTTGAGCGCCTTTTCGAAGGGTTCGATGGACGTCGCGCGGCTATGCGCGATACGGTAAGAGCGCAGCAATTCTGCGGTTGGGTTAGCGACAGCAGTCAGGTTGCAGTTGCAGTGGTGTACACAAACCTGGGTAAGCCTTTTCCATCCTTTTAAGCTTCTCCAGCCGGGTTTGTACCTCTGGAGACAACTCTGTAGCTGGCGCGGTGCCGGGTGTGGCCGCAGGCTCCTTCGTAGCCTCGGCCTTCTGGGCGCCATCCAACTGTGAAGCGGCCATGTTGCCCGCCGGAGGAGGGCTACTCGCCGTTTTCTCGCCGCTCTTGGGCCGTGTCTCCTTTTCGTTGGTCGCCGGTGTTGCTACCCTCGACGGGGCATCCTCGTCGTCAATCACGAACGCTGCCTCGAAGACGGCTGGGTCGGGGTTGACTGGCCCGTCTCCGTTTGCGTCCTTCGTATCTTCAACGGGCTTCTTCCTTGGTCGACGAGCAGGGGATTGCGTCTTTGTGCCGCTCGACGACCGCGAACGTCTTGCAGCGGAGCTCGGGCTGGAGGTTGAGGCCTTTTGTTTGGACTGTTCTTCGGCTATCTGGCGATCAATTGCGCCCTTGAGCCTCTTCATTGCCGGTCTGTCAGCATTGGCTCGCCGCAAGTTGGCGTCGAATGCAAGCGTAGAGGCCGCGCTTCAGCTTACCTGGAACATGTCCATCTCAGAGCTTCGCTAGCATGTGGCAGGCGCGAAATGAGGGGAAACCCGGGTAATCCAAAGTAAACTATTTAGAATTGGTCAAAGAGTCTAACAAAAAGGTTGCCCGACGGATTCAATCCGGCCATGGTGCGGCGAGGCGTGAGGAGAGGCAATGTTCTGCGGCTGTCACATCTGAAAGGAAGCCACTTGTCAGCCTTCAATGAGGTCCAATATGCCAAGCTGTGTTGGGACAGGGGTTGCCAGCCTCATTGAATCCCGGTTACTACGATGTTCACCTGCGCTTCAGTTCGCAATCCACACTGCAAGTTGACTGGAAGCAGTACATGAGAATATTGACAGCTTGCCACATGATTTTCGAGATGCCTCGTTTAAATTCACAATACCCGAGTGAACCCGGACAGGGCGGGTCTTGTGGTCAGGTCAGGCGCGAGACCGATGGGACAGACTTTATGCAACTAAAACGGCAATCGTTGTATCCACCAATGAGGTCACCGTGCACAAGCTTCTCGGCGGCTGGAATTTATGGCGGTGCTGTCACGTTTGCTCAGCTCTGAGCATCCGATCACGAGCTCCGACGGCAGCAGTGCCGGTCTCTGACTGGTGACATTGAGCGTCGAGCTGCAAGAGAACCTTTCGCTCCTTTTATCTTCTCATACGCAACACGGACCACGTCGAAGCTCTGGAAATGGTGTCCTTTTGGCCGTGGCGGGTTAGTGTTCCTCACCGAGCTCGGTTGATCTCTGCTAACATCGACACCTAACAGAAAGAGGACTCCTCCCCTGCCTCCTTCGAGAGAACCCTTTCCACTCTCACCGCAAAGATCACGACCACGCAAACCCAGCTCGACAAAGTCCGCACGAGCTCGAGACGATTCAAGGTCCTTACCACCCTGTACCTCGGCTTCGCCTACCTGGTATATGCTATCGTCTTGATTCTGGTGGTGGGATGGAAGCACATGGGGGCCCTGGAATGGACAGGCCTGGCCGGCGGGCCGGTTGTCATATATGCCGTCCGCACCGCTTCCACGGCCGTCTTCGACTACCGCATCAACAAGCTGGGCGCGCGCCTCAAGGTCCTCCAGGCAGAGCGTAACAAGACAATCCAGAAGCTCAAGGACGCCACCAAGTACGATTCAACGCTCGAGCTACTCGAAAAGTATGGCGGATCCGACAACAAATCCAAGAAGGGCAAGAAGGCCGAGGATGACGACGGCACAGATGGCGAGAAAATGGCCGCGCCCGTCAAGGGGACTGGAACACTTGGTCGAACCAGTATGCCGCCACCGCCAACTGCAAATATCCAGCGCCCTGCTATATCCGCTCCTGGCACGCCGCAGCCCCGCCCCCAGCCGGCATTTGGTACCCCCGTCCAGCCATCGCCCCGCCCGGACATGGATGCGTCCGCCGAGTTTGCCCCGAACGCCTTTGACGGCAGAGCCCCGCCTTCTCCTTCGCAGTATCCCCCGGCCGCGATGGCTGTGGCGCCTGCCCCTGCCGAGTCCCACTGGTACGACCGAATTCTCGACACCCTGCTTGGCGAGGACGAGACGGCAGCCAAGAACAGGATCGTCCTCATCTGCACGAAATGCAGACTTGTCAACGGGCAGGCGCCACCGGGAACAAAGTCGATGGCGGAGCTTGGCATGTGGAAGTGCATGGCATGCGGCGCAACGAACGGGGAGATGGATGAAGGCAACATAATCCTGCGTCAAGCGTTGGGAAAGCGTGCTGCAAAGGGAGAAATGACTGATGATGATGGTGGTGAAAACTCCAGCGACCTGGTCGAGGTCGACAAGGACGACGCTGAAGGGAGCGAAGAGGAGAGAGGGTCAAAGAAAAACAAGGGAAAGGCGAAAAAGGGGGACTAGGTTTCATTTTTGCAATCGCTGCTTTTCTTTTGTTCTTTGGTGCTGGTCTCTTTTGGGACCCAAGAGTGATACCACGGTTCTGTCAGCTAGCAGGGCGCGTACATACGACAGTCTGGGCTATGATGATTTGACCCATGGCTCTGGTTCCGTTATTGACAAGTGCCGAGCAGGACAAACCGGACAATGCGTTGTTCAGAAGGCGTGACATTGTTTCCATCGGAGACTCCCCGAGCCGGCAATGTTCCTTTGAGGAGGGCACTGTTTCTTTCTTCACGACTGTCCTCGAGCCGCCTATTGTTGTGGAAGGCCGTCGCTTCAGAAGGCAGCATGCATATAAACAAGGCCATTCTCGATCCAAATGACACCCAGTATCATCTCGCCGACATCCAAGACATCAACACCCATCATCTCGAGCATTCTTCTTCACTGACACCGGTTGCGGTCTTGCACAAAACAGCTAGCTCTGACACCATGACCAACTCCATCCACTGCCTCGTTTGTGGCGTCAAGGTGTGCTATAGACTCTGCTTCTACGAGCACTACCGCGACTTTCAGTGCCACAATATCGACTGTGGCCTTTACCCAGCTCAGGTTCGGACCTGCATCATCGAAGGTCTACTCTGCCCCATCAGTTACTCTCGGCAGGCCCGCCCTCCCTCGCCGCCTCCTGCTCGCACCCACGGGTTTCGCAGCGCTTTCGGAGATGAGTCTCGCGAAAGCCATGATCGCCGTGGCCGTGGCCAGAGCAGCTATGCTTCTCAGGATCCTCCCCGTGAGTCTTTCAGCCACATCGGCGTAGACCAGGAGCGCCTCCGCGACCGTTTCCGGGATCAAGGCGACACCCGCCCGGACATCCACTTCAGACACGTACATGTTTCTACTGACCCAGAGCCCTCCATTCACGGATACTCGACCCGATACGGTGACCCCGAGATGGAGAATCTTAGCAGAAGGTTCGAGCGGACAAGTGTCCGTGACCCGTATGAGCATCCGACTCGGGAGGCGCGTCCCAGCGAGCGGGAGTACCGCGACACCGCATATGAGGATGGCTACCGCAGGCGTCGTCCGCATCGAGACGAGCGTCCTGCTCCAGCAGCTGAACGGGCGCCTCAGTACTCTGGGTACTGGTGCACCGAGGATCCCGACGGCAATGTCATTGACGAAGATCCTTGCTATCGCCCCTCCCCTCCGGCTTCTCATGTGTCCTGATAACTGGCGACACCAACGGGTCGGCTGGTGATGTACATGGGGCATCTCGATAGGTAAATATAATAGACGCGGCTGGTCCGCCTTCTCTCATCTCTTCTTTGACTCGTGTTTCTCTTTTCGTCTCTTTCATCTCTTTTGTTAAAAAATCTCTTCGTTCTGACCCGTCCTGCAGAGGAACTTATTGTCCGTCATTCCACGTCTCAAACGTCCAACACCCTCCAGTAATCACTCTGCAAAGAGGTGTGGAATTTCAGGAGACCGACTGCCGGCCTGGCCACACAAATGGCAATCGTCACCAGACACAACAACCCTGGTAATCGCTCATGATAGCCCAGAGCGCAGGAGCGATAACGAGTCTACTCTCAGGCAGAAGTCCCCAGCGGGAGCTGACAAAGCGGTGCTCTCACACCTTTTCCCCATCTGATTGCAACGGCACGGACCGACACCGGCATTCTTGAACGTGGGCCACTAGAACCACAGAGAATGTCTCAGATCGTGGAGTCAATCGAGTTCGCATCCGCTGTTTGCCTGGGTAGACTCGGGCCGCAAGGCATCCTGGGCGGTCAACCACTTGGGTCAGGGGCGGGTACTCTCCCCACCGTCGTCGGCACATTTCATTTGCTGAATGAACATGTCCCATCTCACCTGCGTCATTGTTTTGGTCGGTGAAACAGCCGAACCGGTCCACGTCGTGACGGAAAGTGCTATTCGGAGACGTTGCTCGCTCCATTTGGTTGGGCTTGCAAGGTGAACAGGGTGTGTGTAAGGCCCAACTACGAAATGGGCCGTCCGCTCGTGGAAGTCCTGCTGCCGACCACCACGTAATCGTTCAGCTCTTCCCAGTTCGGCGCACCATCGTCGCTGCCACAAATCAAACAACCTCGTCCCAACAGCTCTTCCCCACAAAGCGATTCCGTCCTATCGCAGGCCGCGACGTCCTGCAGTCAACGCTTGCCACGCAATAGATTAAAACTGCTCCACATCGACATCTCATTGGACCCAAGTCCGCCAGCGACGTGTGTTGCTCTGCTACTCGACAACTGCGGAATGTCCACCGCAACCCGAGGTGACCTGACGGGTCGCCACTTGGGCTGCGAGATCGCAAGTCTCAATGTATTTAACTTGTGCCAAACTCGCCCTACTTTCTCTCTCGATGCTCTTTCGCTGATTGAGTAGATAACAGCCAGTCAAAGCCATGATGTTCACTTTTGCATCCCCAGCCACACCCACCATCCTCCCCCTCTTTTCAATGTCCCGGAGACTTGCCGTCGCTCCCCATACCAGCAGTAGCAGAAGCCGCGCTACAAGAGACAAGCCCGCAACGACAGCCAGCCAGCACCATGGACACCATGCTGGACTCCCACGAGGATACTACCACGACGGACTATGACTCCGGCGATAGTGGACGAGTTGGCTACGCCTACGAGGGCGGCAAGGCCACTGTGAACTCGAAACAGCTCGCAAAGGCCGCCAGCCCCCGGAGGAAGCCCAAGTCCCGGTCGCCGAAAGGAAAGCCCCTAACCTCCAACGCGTGCTACGCCTGCGGAGCCCCCCAGTCGCTGCCAGGGTCGGATCCTGATATCAACGAGTCCACCGAATTTGAGGAGGACACGGATGTCGAAGGCAACGTGGAACACCGCTGCCGTCCGACCAGGCGTCGACTTTCAGGCCCCGAAGAGACTGATGCGCGCGAGGACAAGAATAGGGGCAGCGACAGGAGTCAGCAATCCGACAGCAAGAAGTCGACCAAGCGGGTCGCCCGCAAGCGGACCCCCTACATCGAGGAATACCCTGAGGACGAAGCACAGCGTCCGGTGATACTCCTGAAGGAGCACAAACTTCCCCGAAGATTCTCTGCTTCGGACGCGAAGAGCGCTGCTCAAGATTCGGTCGAGGATCACAAGGATGTTGGTGCTTCGTCCAGGGGTCGATCCCCGACTGGGAAGCGTCTTCCTGCGTGGGCGGCCCAGGGAGTGCAGCCACCCAAGAAGCAAACCATGCCGAAGCGTCGTCGTTCTGGCTTCCAAGCTGTGCCTGGAGGTATGTCTTTGAGTTGATTTCTTGATGTGTGCAAGCTAATGTTCTCCAGGCAAATTTTCCGACTCCGAATTAGGCAGCTCCGAGTCCGAGTCAGAGCAGTCTCCGATCAAGGCCTTGGAGCCATCCCCCCCTCGTCGTCACACTTTGGAGGCGTCGCCACCTTCTCGCAAGGCCATTGAGGAGTCACCACCACGCCGGAAGGGTTTGGAGGAGTCGCCGCGCCGTCGCCAGAGTCGGGGTTCGCATCCGCAAGCAGACCTTCCCTCTGCCGTGGCCAGGAGCTCCGCTTGGACCCAGCAGCCTCAGTACTCCTCGTCGTGGCCGATGCAGAGTGGCTCGCAGTACCAGCCAAGCCAGGCCCGCCCAGAACACGGCTACGAGAGTGAAGACGAGAGTGAGGATGCTGCTGATCATCATCGCAGCCATGTCCTTCATACAAAGCAGCACATCGCCCCTGGCAGAAGCCAACAGACTACCAGCCAGCAGCAACAGCAGCAACCGCAGCACCGGCAGCAGCCACATCATCAACAGCAGCAGCAGTATCAACACCAACAGCAGCATATCCACGCCGGCCATCACCAAGTACAAGCACCACGCCCCATCAGCAACGAGGCTCCTCGGCGTCCGACTCGCGAGCGTGACGAAACTCCGCAGCCTCCGAATCCCCGCTCCCGCCAACCTCGCCCGCCACGACCTATCATCGCCCGTACTGTGGTCAGCCAGCGCAGCATGGCAAACATGGACCGTGCTGGTACGGGACGTGACTCGGTTGCCGCGTCTCTGTGCGAGATCTGGCGGGGTCGTCCGGAGGATTGGGAGTCGCCCTATGCATCGTCCGAGGGTGAGTACGCTTCCGACCTTGACGGTGAGCGCATCCCGACCATGAGAATGATCGAGGGGTCTCCGCCGCGCTGCAGGCGTGAGCCGTCGATTGCGTCGTTCTACTCGCGCCGGGAGCGCAACCCTTCGACCACACGCGCACGTGTGCAGCGCCCTACCGAAGCAACAGCCGGGTTCCTGAGACGGTCCGATGCTCTTGCCATGGGGCCTGCCGCGTGGGAGCGTTGTGAGTCACCGGAGAGGATGCCGGATGATGAAATGCATCTGGAACTGTCGAGACACAGGGGTGTCTCAAGGGCGAGGTCTAGGTGGACCGTGGTGGAATATGGAGGAAGGGGTCGCTCCCCGTCTCCGGCCCCGCCGGTCCGGAGATGGACGTTTGACACATCGGGATTCAGGGGAAGATCGAGGTCCAGGGGACCAGCTCCTGTTTTCTCGGCGAGGAAGACGAGAGAATTCCTGTCACCAAAGCCGAAGAGGGCAGAGAAGTTTGACTTTGATGCCTGGGGCAGAGAGCGAGCGTCAAGGAGTATGTTGGCACTTGGCTTGGGTCTGGCGTGAGAGCTACCCGGCCGAGTGCCATCTACTGCGGCGGTGGAGGTCAAGATGTGACAGCAAGATTGTACCATGTGTGTCCGTTTAGCTGTTTGTTTTCCGGCGTCAGGCGTTTTGGCGTTCAGGAGTTCTTTGTATTCTCTGGGAAGGGCCGTACTCTTTGTGCCATTCGCTATTTGGGGTTTTATTTGAGGAGGACCTAATAACAGAGAGTGGGGCATCGGCGTTCAGGAAAAAGGATCATGGAATGGCTTGTAGGAAAGGAACCACTTTGGGGTAATGCTGGTCTGGCACTGGTGTTTGGGACTTGGCAGTTTGTCTGTCTTAATATTCTGGGGGTGGGGGAGGCTACATTGACCGTGTTCATTCATTAGACTATTAGATTTCCTTTGTCAAGAGCAATCAATTGTGCTGGCAAGCATTAACAATGCGGCATGCGATGAAGTCTGACATGATCTCATCAGCCTGCCTCTGGACTGTGAAACATCGGAGAAGTCGTGCCACTGAAACATTGCAGGACACAGCAATGAATTACTCCGCCAGGAGCCCCGTGTCTCATCCTACCTCAACATATGCACGTGCCGTGGAGTCGGAGCTGACAGCGGAGAGCTCAACCCCGAACACCTACATCTCACCACTCTTTGTGCTACGGTGAGAGTCCAATGGGAGGCAGTGGACGTGCATCGACTCTGTCTGCCGCTGTCAAGTGGCTTCATTGACGATGCCAGGAGCTGGCGGCATCGCAAAGAGATTGGATGGCTGCAAAATGAAACATTCAGTCCGTGATAATCGCAAAGCCACCTCCATGTCTCCGTTCGTGACGAACCCTAATCGTGGGTGGGTACGATATCAAGGAGCGCCGCTCCGGTCACTTTTTGACTGACAACGCGCTACAAGCGCCTAGGCCCGACTCTGCAAACCCGGAGAGACTAACGCGGGTCTGATATTGCGACTGGCCAACCGCGACGGCAGGCGAACGAAGCCGGCGGCCCACTCTGCAACCCGTTGATACCCCCGCAGCAAGCCGCACCGAATCGGACACCGCTGGTTGACCGCAACATCGCGACGTTGGTCGGGCCCAACACGTCCCAACCGACGCCCTCCGCCAGCGTCCTCTGCGATGGCCTGCGCTCTGCCCTGCTGCACCGCTCAATTCTACGCGACCCCGTCCGCGCCGCGGCCGACAACACCGGCGCCGAGGGCGGTCGTACCGTATGGCCCGCCTTCGGGCCTACCCGCGGTCGTACCCGTTAGGCCGACTCGGGCGGAGGTCGAAATGGCTGGCCAGATGAGATCCATGGGCTACCAAATGCAAGCCTACGGCGACGCCATGCGCGCCTCCTCAGCCGCCGAGGCCGCGAACCGCCAGATTGTCGCCCAACGAGCCGCTACGTACTCCCCTTGGCCGCAGTACGGCCCGGCCGTGCCGGTTCCCGTCCCGGTTGCCGTCCCGGTGGCAGTCCCGTACTACGCCCCGTGCCCGACGCCCGCTCCGTACCAAGTCCAATCCTACGCCCCGCCCCCTCCACCTGCATACCCCCGCGGCCGCTCCGCAACCCCGGGACCGAGGTATAGGCCTCAAAACTACGACCCTCCCTCCCGACCACCATCCCGACCACCATCCCGACCACCATCGCGACCCCCCTCCTACCGGCGAGGCAGCTTCTTCCCCTACCCATCTCCCTCTGAAGGCTACGATGTCGTCGAAGACCCTATCCCACTCACGCGCAGGATCGAATACACCCGTCGGCCGAAGCAGCCGCGCTACTACCATGGGGCCTTTCATCCAGATTATGAACGTGTGTCGTATCATGAGTTGCCGCAGATTGAGCCGAATTACGCCAGACGACGGACGTTTTCAGAGGGCATGTTTGAGGATGGTGTGGTTCATCTGGACTGCACGATTGATCGGCCGAGATCGCGACTGAGGAGTCGAAGTCGAGGGAGGGAGAGCGTTTATGAGAGTTTGTATCACTATGGGGAGGGGGATCTGTCGGATAGGTGAGTGCTTTGGGTGTGATGGTGATGATGTGATTGGCTAATGATGGTAGTGACTATGTGAGGGTTTACAGTCGGCCGGGTAGTCGGAGTCGGAGTCGGGGGAGGTATTGAGCGGTGGTGGGGGAGCGGTCCTGGAGGATGGGAGGACTGAAGGTCTTGCTTGGGTATTCAAGAGCGGGTATGGGTTTTTGGGGGAGTGAAGATGGTGTGGAACTGGCCTGTTGGGATCGACGAGTGACATAGAGTTGTGAGCTGCGATGTTTTTTTCCCAAGACTTGCATGGCGTTGGCGGACAGATTGACAGAGATACCACCCTGACTTAGCACCTAGCGATGCATTGACGAGAATTGAAGTTTTGATTTTCTTAGACACATGCCCGCGCCCTCGATATTGAATTGAAATGTTTACTTTAGGCAGCCATCGGCAGGATTCAGGGGTTGCGAAAGATTTGGGGCCTGAGGCAGCGATGAGGCATCAACAGGCGCAGCGTCAGCTGGATGCAAATCTAGTGAAGGCATCATGAAAAGAATCGTCTTCTATTCATCGCTAGCCACGCCAGGGCATTGAAAGGTTAGTCACCATGATGGCTCTAGGCAATTGCTCATGTTTGCAGGACAAGCAGACGCAGTGCTCTGCAGGGGTGAATGCTAACCTGTTCTGTTTGCGACGGATAGGTACCTTATATTGCAATTTGCAGCCCTGATGATGGTGGGTGAATATAATCTCGTTAAGCCCATGTCTTGCTCTCAGTTTCCGGCGGATGACCTGTGGTGACCTGGGCGCCTTTTCACTCCCCGATGTGTCGGGTTCCGCGGTGAGATCTGCGAGTTCACTTTCGTGGGCCACGGTGGATTCTCGAGCAATGAATTGGTTCTCAACTGTATATATATCTCCTCCCTCCTCCCTGCTCCCTCTTCTTCTCACTTTCCATACTCATCATCGGGAAACGACCTTGCCTAGCCAACAGCACTCTTGCACCTCAAGCCACACTCACAGCGACCATGTCCAGCTATTCCAGACGCTCTACCAGCCCGAGGGCCTACAGTGGCAATGCCCTCGCCCGTCATAATCCCTATGGTCCCGTTGGAATCGACACTCCAAGCACCTACGAGGTTTCCAGTTTGGTCGGCCCGATGTCCTCCGTCTCGCTTGGAGGTAGGGAGTCCAGGAAAGACCGCAAATTCGCGACTTCCCTCTTCTCAGACAATGACGGCCCCTCATATCCACGCCGCACCTCCGTCACTGGTAGTACTCGTCCCGGACTCTCCCCTCCAAGACTTTCCCGACCTCTCTCCCCGGTTCGCGAGTCATCTCGCATCGGTGAGTCCCTCCTCGGATCGACTTATCGGTCCCGGGTGTCGCCTCGACTTATCGGTCCCGGGTGTCGCCTCGACGCAGCTCACCTCTGAGGCTTACCGGTCGCCCGTCAAGCCCACCGCCGAGTTTCAGCTCCCGCCGACCGAGCCCGCCACTCTTCAGCTCCTCCAAGCGCGGTCGGTCCCCGGGCCCTCGCCTTAGCTCTCCCCCGCGCCGAAGCTCGCCCATTCGAAGGAGCTCACCAATCCGCAGGAGTTCTCCCCTCCGAAGAGTCTCCCCGCCTCGCCTCTTCCCGCGGGTCAGCACAGCCCGAGCCCTTTCTCCCGCGATCTTCACCGCTCGCTCGCCTACGCGTCGCCCGCTCTCGCCACCGCGTCGCCGGACCTCGCCTTCTCGCTTTTCTTCCCGACGGCCTTCTCCTCCCCTCCCTTCATCTCGCAGGTCTTCTCCGCCGCTTCTTTCCTCTCGCAGACCGCTTTCTCCGCTGCCCTCGCGCTTGTCAATTGGGAGAAGGGCATATGGACGAACGGAGACCATCAGCACGGACGAGCGCAGGCCGGGGTACTCGTCCTACAGTACGACAGACGTTTACAAGCCATTGGACACGCTGACACCCTTGAGGAGCAGATCGAGGTCGAGAGGACGGTTCTAGGGGCAAGTTATTGGTGTGGCTTGATGCCAGGCGCCGTGGGTAACCGGAGGGAATCTAGCAGCAGGACTGCAGAGAGTGGTTACAACAGGCTGGGACTGCATTGCCAAGACATCGTGGCGTGGGGTCGAGCCAGGGCTGCCCCTCCCGGCCTCTGCATCTTCCAGTTGCACCGGTTGTCATCACTCCGAGGGTGCAACACATCTCCCCAAAAGCCCGCCTTAGATAGCTCATGATCTTTGTTCTAAATGGCATCGACCATGAGATAAACAACTAAGCAGCAGTGAAATCTACGAGAGAAGTGATCCTATAACGCCCGAACAGGAATATAACTAGCAAAAGCGTCCCATCACAAACCATCTACATCCCCAATCACACATACGATTCTATATCCATCGCATCAGGATCATACTCGTCCTCCTCCTCTTCATCATACTCATACTCCATACTTTGATCCTGGAAAGCAGGAGGAACCTTGTGTTCCCGACCGAACAATGGACCCGAGCGTCGCTCTCCAAAGCTTCGAGAGTGGATCGGGTTCTCGCCTGACCTGTCAAAGTCAAACTGAAGGACGGGCGGCTTGCCGGCACCGACACCCGGCACCATCGGTGAGAACTCAGCTGGGGTCGCCGGGCCTTGAAATCCAGCTGGTGTTGCCGGGGACGCGGCGCCGGGTGTGGCGAATCCAGGGGTGCCTTGAAGAGCCTGGACGGGACCCTTCGGACGGAAAAAATGAGCGGGTGGCTTTGGGAACCTCAAGTCCTTAAGGCCGAGTTCTGGCCTAGTTGGCCGTTGGCCGATTGGCGTCCCTACCGGTGGTCGCGCGGCTGGGGCACGGGCTGGGGCTGGGGTTGGGGCTGGGGCTGCAGCCTTGGCCTTCGGGATAACAAGGGGCTTGGGCGCCAGGGGACGCTCAAGGCCAAAGCTCTTGTCTGGGAAGAGAATCGCAAAGTCGTATGAGTGGTCAACCCACTGTCGCATGGTCAGCGAAACCGAAGCAGATTGGGGCAGCGAGTACTAACATCTTGAAGTTGCGCTGAGGTATGAGGCGGAGCTTCGAGCGACCCATGGTAAAATCCGGCACACCACGCCTGAAGGTCTTTGTCGGTCTTGGACAAGATGGACTCAACCTTTTTCTCGATGATCTTGTACATCTTTTCCATGCGCGGGCGGTCAGCAGGATCGTCGGACATGCACTCGATCACGAGGTTCCGGAGGTCGGGATCGACATCCTCGAAGCTGCCCTTGTTCAAAAACCCTCCGTACGAGTGTTTTACTGGGTTGATGTCCTCGAAATCTCCGCCATAGGACCCGTAGTTCTCGCCATAGGCGGGAACTGGGGGTTCGAACCGCGTGATCAAGCACCACATTATGGTCCCGATGTTGTAAAGGTTGGTCTTCCAGGAGTAGTTGCCTGCGATACGAATACGCGGTGGCGGAGCGTCCATTGGAAGGCGCTGGCGCGAGGAGTAGTCAGACGATGATATCGGGATAGTTTTGCAGTGTCTGACTTACGGTAACCATGTCCCACTCTTCGGTAAATTGCTCCTATGCGACGTCAGCTCTTGTCCTTGCAGCCTTTCCAGTACATCCTTACCGGTGCAAGCCAGTAACCCCTCGGCTTGCCGATGATTCTCGTCGACCAGATATGGCTGTTTTACGGTCAGCTGAAGCGAGGACACAAAGGTTAGGAGGACTAACTTATAGTGGCGTCTGTCCTTCTTTTTATGGACCATGGGTTCCATGAGACCCAGGTCGGAGATCTAGCCGTGTAAGCTAAACGACCTGGAACAAAGTGAAGGCTGGGCTCACCTTGTGGACCGGAACATATAAGTTTTCAGCATCCCCAACCAGGACTGATGGAGATTAGCAAGCTGCAGCGAACCGATTCTGGCGACCTACCATTCTTAGGGTCCAAGTCAAAGTGCGTCGTGTCCTCTCGTTTGATGGGGTATCTGGGATCAGGGGGCTCCTCGTCCACCATGGGCCCATCGTCGCCCCCGGTTTCCTCGTACCCTGGACGAACTTTGGGGGGGGCCACGATGCCGATGACTCCTTTGAAGACTGGAACCTGTTAGAAGCTGGACCAGTTGCCCGTAGTTGAGACTTACGACACTGAAAGATCAACCATAAAACCTTGTCCGGGAACTTAGAAACCTGCATCTGTTGATGAATGAAGTTATCGCTAAATGGCGCCCCTCGGATCTTTGTCTGTGCCTCCAAGTGTAGGAATATACGATTCATTCTCTCAGACTGCTTGGTGAGGTACTGGTTGAGGTCCCCTCGGCGCATAAACTCAATCATCAAAAGCGATTTCTCTGCACTGGGGTCGTCTTCGATCGACGGCAACGGCACATCTTGCGGAGCCTGTACAGAGAGTGGCTTCTTGAAGACTGGGGCGTCGCCCTGTCCTCCCCGTGATACTTCTTGTTTGCGTTGACGCTTTCGGGGACTCGTACCTGGGTCCGAGTCGTCACCGCTACGCCGCTTTCTGGCCGAAGGTGGGGTTGATGGGCCGGCTTGATTGGCCTTGGGGGACAGA
The DNA here is from genome assembly GCA_033296975.1 of Podospora aff. communis PSN243. Lineage (NCBI taxonomy): Eukaryota > Fungi > Ascomycota > Sordariomycetes > Sordariales > Podosporaceae > Podospora > Podospora aff. communis PSN243. Next base: position 59,845 of record MU865988.1, on the reverse strand, counting down.
CCCAGCTTCAAGTTGACCAATTGTACAATATGCTTGGCTCGGCGTAGATACTGCGGCCATGTTTAGCATGTGGTGATGGGATTGAGACCCTGGACGTACCTCGTGGCATTTGCGTTCCGAGTAGAATGGGATTCCACGTTCCTTGAGTTCGCACTTGACAACCACTTGCTTCGGATAGTTGGGATTGTTGGGAATGGCTACGTCAAAGAGGGCTACCAGCCCCATGCCGCCCCATGTCAAGACTCTGTTGAATCGAAGCTTGGAGTAGGAAGGAGAGCTTGTCATCAGCTTGACCGCGTTGCCGACAAGCTCTTGCGCATGCTCCCATTCGCTTCTGTCCCTGCTGTCGCTGTACTTGCGGATAGGCCGCATGAGCGGCATTGCCTGTGGTTGACGTCAGCAAGGTTGTCAACACGAAAGAGCAAACACGGGACGCACCCCATATTTTATAAACATCCACTTGAACCAGTTGCCAATGTTCACCATCCCGTCAGGAACCCAGGGGCTCAGGTTGTCAAAGACTGTTGCATCTGCATTGCCATCTCGGTAAACCTGAAAGAACTCCGCGAACCAGTCTCGTGTGGGTTCCCATTGCTCATCTTCCCACTTTTCTGCTATATCTCGTTGGTGCTTGGGAAGATGCGCATACTTTGAAAACGCAGGCTCGGGCTGGCTAGACAGGATCCGCTTGTGCGGAATAGGCTTCCCAGTTGTAGGCCCCTTTGCCGGGGGCAATCTCTGGGAGCTCTCATCCTTGGATCGTTTGTGCGAGGCACTAGAGTCTCTAGCTGTGGGTTCTTTCACCCCGGTCAGCTTCTGGGAGCTTGAAGCCTTGGATCGCTGGTGTGGGGTAGAGTCTCTAGCCGTGGGTTCCTTTCCTGTGGGTAGCTTCTGGGAGCGTGAAGCCTTGGATCTTCCTTTCAGGGGTGAGGTATCTAGGGCCGCGCCGACGGCGGCACGACCTGCCGGAGGTGCATTCGCATCCTTTTGGGGTGAGTCGGTTGATTCAATTATTATCTTCCGACCACCTAGCTTGGGCGCCATGGTTTCTTCAGTGGAGCTCGAGTGCCGTATGCTAGCCAGCAAGCGTAGGGGATTGACGTCGAATCCATGGTTGGTGATGGGCGACTCGAGAGGTCATACTCTACAGACAAACGCGACCGCATCCGGCTCACAAAGCGCCCGTACAAAGCATGTCCAACACAAGGCGAGCACCGTCAGCGATCAACATGGCGGTCCTTGTCCGACTCGGCAATGGCAAAGACTTTCCCATGAGTTGTGACAAACGAAGACCCCTGCGAGGCCGAGTTCGCGTTCGGGGCGAAGGCAACGGGTAAAAACGGAGTCGTGGGGCCCTGCGGAGTGCGCCGTCGTCAGGGACGGCGGCAATTTTCGCGATTCCGAAGAGGTTCCGGGTGGGCAGAATTACGTAAGGGGGGACCTTCTCGCTAACAATTTTCTCGCACGGGCAGTTCCGTGGCATGATCTGGCCCGCTTCGCCCATGGGTTCTGGACCCACTCCCATCGACCCATCAGCCCATTCTCCATGCATCTTGAATGGGAATTGCCCGAGGCTTCACTTTTCTCCATGCCAAACAGCATTCTTCCGCGACGATGATCCGTATCGCGAGGGCGCAACTATGCCTCAGATCTGAGGTGGCCTTTCTTTCGCTTTGCTGGACGGACCGCCATAGCCGTGCGCCGAAGACAACGAGACGCAAAGCGATGCCGTCAGGCAGCATCACCCCGCACCGTCCGCCATTGAGCGTCGCTTGACGAGCTCGCCGGGTTCACTTGGGAATGGAATCACTGCTCCTTTGTGAGTGACGCGCTCCCATTGCAGCGGGGCGGACGCGTGGAGCCCGCGATTGGTTGCTATGCCAGCCATCCAACTCGCAACTCGTTGTGGAAACGGGCCTGCTTGCTCGCATCTCGCTCAGAGTGATGCGATCGAACAGCCTTTGTGTCCATGGACGAGTCCAGAAACCCGCAGCGTGCCAGCGGGGTCCTCCGGGCCAATGAGCTTGCAGCCGGCCCGCCCTGCCAGACGGGTCCGCGGCTCCCACACCCTTGTGCGGGCTCCGTCTTCAATCCCGTGGGGCTAGACCAGGTGCCCAGCTGCCCAGCGCGTTCTCGTACGACGGTCGAAAATAAATCGTCAGTTTGCGCTCCCATTTTTTGCTGCAAAACTCCCAATGGGACCATTCTTGGTGATGCACCCGTATGCATCCGCAGCGCTGCCTCAATCGGCTTCCGGGTGCACCCAGAGGATGCCTCTCCGCGGCGACATTTCTCAATGTCAAATAGACCCAAAGTCCCCTAGCTGGGAATTAGTTGATCATTCCATTCCCCAACCACAGCAAAGACCACACAATCAGACACCTGACCACCATCCCACCCAACACCACCACGTCACCTGTTTACCAGACCACAATGGACACCATCAACACTTCGTTGCCATTTGACCCTTTCGCCATGCCATATGGCTACTCTGATCCTGTTAGTTCTTTCTGCTCCTGACCAGCATATCTACCGCGCACGACAGGTACAGCTCCGCTTGACAGTGTCGCTTTATGCTTGGTTCTGCAATGCTCTCCCATGCTAACTTGCCGCCAGACATTCGCATCAGAGTACTCGCCCATCTCCCTCTTCAGTCCCGTCGGGGGCTTCAGCCAAGACTTCGCTTCCGAATCTGCCGGGAGCCCCGCATCTCCGGTTTCTCCGAGCTCCTACGGCTTTCCTGCCACCGAAGACTGGAGCTCCTGGGAGCCTATCGAGCAGTCGCCGGAACTCGACGGCTTCATCCTGCCCGAGGATCTTGGCGCATCTCTCGCCACTGGCCCCACCAAAGGCCCCCTGACCCCTGCCATCAACCCCATGGAGCTCGCAATCCCGCAGCGACCTCGTCAGTCGCAGCAAGCCCAGCCGACGCAACCTGCCCGGCGCCCGTCTGCCCCCGTTCTCCCGTCGTCAACTGAGCGAGACGATGCCTCCAAGCGGTATCCGACGCGCACGCTGAAGCGCAAGTCATCCACCTCGGCATCGGAAGAAAGCGTCTCCGCAAAGCGGGTCTCCCCGTCCCCGCCCCCAGAACGCCGAGCCTCGGATGTAGCTCACCCGAAGAAGACCGCCCACAACATGATCGAGAAGCGCTACCGCACAAACCTCAACGACAAGATCACACAGCTGCGCGACGCCGTCCCCTCGCTTCGGGCGACGCACCGACAAGCAGGAGGGTCAGATGGAGAGGGCTTTTTGGACGACGACATCAACAACTTCGCGCCGGTGCCAAAGCTCAACAAAGCCACCATCCTGAGCAAAGCCACCGACTACATCAACCAGCTTGAGAACAGGAATCGCAGCCTCGAGACGGAGAACAACGCATTACGAGGGAGAATGGAGGGGCTCGAAATGCTCCTGATGGCCCAGACCGGTACAGCCAACCCGGTCTGGAACTGAGCGGCTGTTTCCTTGCATGTTTGGATTTATCATTGGCTTGGATTCGGGCGTTTGGATTAAAAGCGAGATACCACTTACGGGAATGGCGTTTGGATACAAAACTGGGAGGTTATTTACCCTACTCCTGAGTGTACATCAAGGCTTTGAGGCCTCTTGAATGCAAATATTGAACAACTACAACCGCAGTGCAAGTGTGAAGAGCAGGCCCAACAAAGCCCCCACCCCCGTCAGCTCTTTGACTGCTGGTTTGAGACCCTCGTTGCAGGGTGGCTAGCTACGCGTTACACCGCATGTAGAGCGTGGGCTCCAAAGTTGAGTGGTCGGATCCAGTGTCGCCGTGGAAGGTCCTGTCAGTTCTCGCCTGCGTATTCGGGGTGCACATGTTGTCTCATTAATCGGGACTAAAGGACCGGGCCGCTTTGGTCGTATGCATGATCGTTGCTTCCATGCTCTTCCTACGTCAGGGCCCTCGGTTTTGCTACGCGTGGTGCGTCGTTCGGAGCCTACGAGTGGGTGTCGTTGGTGCCTGAGGGTTGGTGTGTCCTGTGGGGGTGGGGGTGACACGCCGGGTCTCCAACACTTGAAAACGAGCACAGGTTCGCAGTGGAGGGTCATTTTGGCGTCAAGTTGCCTTTATTCCTTGCCAGACGCGGTTAACCGCCGCTCAATGCCCGGATGTCATGTTGAGGAGGCCCAATAGCGTGCCTTCGATTCCGCGAAGCGAGACAAGACCGTGAATCGACCTTTTGTGGCTTGGCCATGTGGATGTCCCATGCAGTGTTTGGTGTATCATCACGCCGGGTTGCTGGATTCGGCCCCTTTCTAGACAAGCTCAGACCTGGTGTGTGTCGGCTGCAGAATTGGCGTGGAGAAGGGCTTCTTTGTCTTGTCCTGACTGGACAAAGTTTCTGACTGGACAAGAAAAACGTCAGCGGGCCATCATGTCATGCCGTTGTAGAGCTGGAAGTTGGGACCAGTTGGTACTGGTGCTGGGTTGGGCTTCAGCGCGTGGCATTTGGTCATGTAGTCATCGGGAGGGTTGCTCTGGGCAGAAAGCAGAGTATGTGGTCGGACCTCATCCTTGAAATGCGCTTCCATGGGTGTGTGCAGCCAAGTTTGATCGCAACTGCGTTGAGATAGAATGCTATTCTCGGATTGATAGCGCACGGCCGAATGAACTTTGATGGGCTAGCTCAAGGAACCCTCCTATTGTTCCGCGCCCCGCGTTGTGCGCTTTGTAGTTGGCCTCGAAGTTGAGTCTACCGTATTGACTTGCAATATTGGCCTTTACTCTTGTCCTGTGCACGCCTTAAAAGCTTTGTCAGCGGCCTTCTGTAAAGCCTTTTAGTGTACCTTGTACGATAAGATAGGCCTCTGTATTATCTGGTAAGGTGTTTATTATAATAAAATAGGCCTCTGCGTGGACACATAGGCCGGTCGGTGATCTTACGAGGCCGTGCTGATAAAGTTTTCAGGGTGTGCACAGGGCAAGAGTAAAGGCCAATACTGCGAGTCAACACGGTAATTGATCAAGCAGGTAGCTGCGGGAGGTTCCGCTCGTGAACGGAGTTGCGGTGAACATGGTCGCAAACCGTCCACCCTCGAGATCGAAGCGCGGACTGTCTGACCCCTCTTCTTGTATTTCGGCTCCGTCTACCAGTAGCGCTGAATACTGGAAGTACCAAGGGATCTAAATGCTTATGCTCTGCGATGCAAGTGCTTTCCTCGTTTGGCCTCCCCGATCAGCCTTGCTGATACGAACCTCCTCCGCAAATCGAAGAGTGGGCACGGTTTGTGTGGCTCTTGGGTCAGGACTTCGTGGCCAGAGGCTTCGATGGTTTCAGAGTGTTTAGTCTTCGGCTATCGATCGTCGCGGCTCTGCATGATTCTCGATCTCGACGAGCGCAATACTGGCGTTTGGGGTACCTCCGATGTGCAGGATCCCTCGACGGAGCTTGAATCGAGGGGAAGTCAACTTTGGCATGTCAGGCTCTGTAGAAGCCAGCGATGTTGAGTCGGCCTATCGCCCTCCGCCAATCGGAGAGTTCAGGATACCTTCGTATCGGTCAGTAAGGATCTCGATCTAGTGCTACGAGCTTGAATGTGTCCATCCTCTCGACGACCGGGCTGAGATGTGGGAATCCCGGAATCGCACCTAGGCATCGTGACCACATGATTTTGGCGGCCGATTCTCGGATCTTTCGCTTTTCAATCTGAATCATCATTCAAAATCTAAAGAGAAACAAGGTTACAAGCAAGCTTGAAGCTCTCGAATGGATATATGGCAGTGGGCGATCGGAGGCCGATGCATGGGTAGATTGGAATCAGACGATGAGGGCTTCGGCATGTTCAACGTGGATGGCTTCGATGCAAGTATGACGCTGTCCAGACCGTCTGAAGCACGATGGTCGACATTGCTGTTGGTGAGGGTTGCTGGGGAAGTCGCGCTCGCTTTTGCAGTCCCGCTTCCACGAGGAAAGACTTGTCGGTTCCTTCCAGCTGCATCGACACCTCGGGATTCCATCTCCGTATGGGCCCTTTGCCTCTGCAATATCGGCACTACAACCGACGATTACACTATCAGAACCTTCCGTCATTTGGGACTTGATTTGCACCGCGGGATTCTTCGCCAACTGCATCGCTTCTCGACACCAGACAGACTCCTTCGGCGCTATGTCTTGTTCATCGGGGACATTGGCCCAATGCAGTTGCGGCGCCAAATGTCTACGACCCGACCTTCCCCTCGCTTTGCAAAAGAGAATCAGTCCAACAAGCACCGGCTCAAGACTTGCTGCGGTAGGTCTGGTCTGTCGTGAGAGGTTTCATTTCTGACTAGGGACTTCTACACAGGGCGCCCGTCTCGTTTTTCGCGACCTGTCTTCCGAAGAAGCGCCCGATTTGTCTCCTTTCCTCGGTCAATATTGCGAGTCAATACGATAACACAGAGACCCAATATTCATCGACAGAGGCGACGATGGTGCTTCACCAAGGGTTAGGGTCCACAATGTCGCGGCCTGACAAAAGACGGCGAGCGCGTCTCGAAGCCCAACTTGGATTGGCGTGAATGATTGGGATAAACATTGGCTGCATGCAGAAGCCCTTGCCGAATGGGAGCTTGCATGAAGTGGGCACTGGAAAACGATTGGCGGGCGGCTAGAAGGAATGCTGGGCCGTCGCAGGTTCAGCTGATTTCCCACCTCACGGCTCAGTCGGTCCAACATCAACCTTGGAACCAAACGCGGATGCCTGTCGTCACAAACAATGGAGGACTCTCCGTTATCCAAAGAGCCCCATCCAGAGTCGCTTTACAATGGATTGCGTCTCCAGGACGAGCTGGACTTCCGTGTCCTCGAATTGGCGCCTGGTGAACCAGCGGAGCCCCTCAAATGCACGCTCTCCGTTGAGGCTCTCAAGGGGACGCGGGGGTACCCGGCATACGTGGCTCTGAGTTACGTCTGGGGAGCGCCAGATCGCACGCATGTGTTGGAGTGCAATGGACTCAAAATTCTCATCACCGAAACACTTGAAAAAGCGCTGCGCCATCTCCGCGATCGGACCGAAAAGCGACGTCTGTGGATTGACCAAATCTGCATCGACCAAAGCGATGTCCAGGACCGAACGCACCAGCTGCACATCATGAAGCGAATTTACCAGATGGCGACAAAGGTCATTTCGTGGCTAGGCCCTGACCATGGAGATCAGGCTTCTCTCGCAAAAGCCCTCCTCGACCGCCTTCTCAACATTGACGAGTTCGGCCGAAAACTGCCCAAAATAGTGCACTTTCCAACCAACCAGCAGCTCAAGAAGCTGCAGCTGCCTCTTAGGGAAGCGCCGGACTGGACAGCTTTGGAGACTTTGATCAGACATCAATATTTTGAACGGGTTTGGGTGCTTCAGGAAGTGCGAATGGGACGCGAGGTCATTCTTGTCTGGGGCGGGACCGAGATACGTTGGGATCGTGTGTCTGGCGCATACATACGAGCCGTGAGGCACTGGATGCAGATTGCGGACCCCCAAACCAACTCGAAGCCGTGTCCCACGCTGTCGCTGGAGCGTCTGGAGGCATTCATGATGAGGCCCACGACGTGGGTGGATCTGCTGCGGGCGACCAGAAGATTCGGAGCTACTGATCTCAGGGACAAAGTCTTCGCTCTGATAGGGTTGGCCGACGGAGAAGTGCTCGCTTCCAACTATGCGGCAACTCTTGGTGAGACTTATGCTAGCGTTGCGAAGCACATCATTCGAACAACAGGAGATCTTCGAGTCTTGGCGTACGTATGGATTCGAGATTTGAGTGCCCTTGATGGGATTCCGACGTGGGCGCCGAGGTGGAACGATATCGCCGACGTGAACAAGACTCCAAAGGTTTTGGCTGACTGGACGTCCTACTCTTCATCGGGCCAGGAGAAAGCGAGGGTGGGAGACAGCGAGTGGGACATCCTCAAGCTGGAAGGACTTGTCGTTGACGAGGTGGACTGTCTCGCGCCGCCCCTCGATTCCTGGGACGAGCTGGAGAATGACTGGTGGAAGGTCGTTGCAGAGTCTCTGCGAATCGCTGATCCAGCAGGTAGACTGCGAGGAGAGTCGCCAGACTATATCATGGTGCCGTTTCTATGGACCATCACGGCCGGTCAAAGCCTTGGGGTGAACGGTCTCACCTGTCCTGCCACCGAGCCGCAACATATCGAAGACTTTGTTGCGTTTGCCTTCAACGGTATTCTGCAGAACTGGCCTTCAAAGGAGAAACCAGTCTGCCTGAAAGAGATCCTCAACCTTCTCGACTGCGCTCTGAGATCATTGCCAGCTTTGCAGCCCACAGAGCGAGTGTATGAGACCGACGAAGAGGAGGAAGCAGAACACGACCAACTGGCCATGTTGGTGGAGTTTGAGGACAATCAAGATGAAAACAAAGCACCCGAGGACGATTCTGGGCCTGGTAGCGACGAGAACAGCTTGTTCCAAAGCCCGAAGCTGCAAGACGATGTACTCGATGAAGAGGAGTTGAACGTGTACGTTGACGAAGAAGAGGCCAGGATGGATGAAAACACAATGCCGATTCGAGGCTCACGGCTGGGTGACGCCGAGCGGGTGGAAGACGGAATCCGTCTGGGGGGTCGAAATGAAGAGGGCCTGGAGATTCCGCAACTGGCGGAGGGGAAAGCCGTGGAAGTCTTTCCGGATCAGGATGATGGGCCGGACGACGACCAAGGCGGTGGAAGCGCATGCAACGAGCGCGGCCCACTCGAAAACCGGCACCCCTTGGAGGTCATCCACCAGGACAATACCGCGCGACCGGATGAAGACGAGGCCGATGCCCCCCCAATGTCACGCCGATGGATCGAAAAGATCCTGCGCTCCTTTCACCCATCCGACCCCGCCGCCGTTGAGATGGCTACCGACATCATCGTGCGCGCACGTGAGAAGCACGACACGGCCGCTGTTATCCGTTTCATGAGCCAGTTTGAGGTGTCGTCGGTCAACCGAAGGTTCTTCGTCACGAAAAAGGGATACATGGGCATTGGCCCGACGTACATGGAGAAAGGCGATGTTGTTGCTGTTTTGTTTGGCGGCCCTACTCCGTATGTGCTGCGGCCAACGGCAGGAGAGGGCGAGCACCTCTTTCTTGGAGAGTGCTACGTCGACGATGTCATGAACGGGGAGGCGTTGACATTGTTGGCCAAGGGAAGACGAGAGACACAGTGGTTCAGCCTTCGTTGATACTGCGATGCGACTGACCTGAGTTCCGGTGATTTTCCCCACACCAGCGAGTTGCATCGGTGGTGCACCATCGACGCGGGGCTAGTGGGTGTAGTCTACGCTGGTGTTACTTTCATATCGGCTGCATATTATCTTCAGAGAGGATTAAAGACACCGCGGCCACAAACCAGCGCCCTGGAGACGCTCCCATCCCACGATGTCAGCGAGCCCGGTAATGGTGTGATGCTGGGGGCACTGCTGACAGACCCGGCTCTGCGGGCCACTCCCCGCGTCCCGTCCACGGCACAAGATGTGGCTGCCGAAGACAGCAGATGCCATGCCAAGCAAGAAGTTGGAGGGTGGGAAGAGGGGCACAGCGAACAGCCTGCCCAAGACTGGAAAGATAGCGATGGATGCCACTCACCTCCATCATCGGAATCGCGAAGCCCGGTGACGCGCACACTTGGACTCGGAGGCGAGGCCAAAGCGGTTGCCACATGGCACCTGGCGATATTGAGGGGGCCAAGAGGGTGGGAACCCGGAATATGGGCCTCAGCGAGAGCCATCGGCCTGCTTGCAGCTGTTGAGCCTTCTGGAAGACGCGCCGAAGAATGTCGAGCGAATGGAAAGTCGTCGCGGGCACCGATGGAACGACGGCGGGCGCTTCACGATGAGGCTATACAGATGGGATACAAGCACTCTACGGCGATGGGACGTGTTGTTGCATTGCGGCGCGGAGGCGGCGAGAATTTCAACAAATTCAGGGGATCGAGCCCGTGTGAGGTCACTTCCAGGAAAGGACCTGTCTTGCATGGTGCATCTACCCCCAAACCCTCCGGCCTGGTCAAGTGACCTGGCCTGGGGTTTGACGGATGCCAAGGCTCGTGGTCCTTCTGGAAGGGCTTCGAAGAGACGGTGACCTGGAAATAGCACCGCTGCAATTGGGCAGACACAAGCTTGGTTTGGTCGCTGTATCCTGACTGGCTGGATGGGTACCCTCCATCCCGCCCCAATTGACCATTCATTTCAGTCTCCTGCCGTCCCCAGCTCGGGAGTGCGGCTCTTTTAAGGCTATAACTGAGCAGCCTTTTAATATACGCCGGCCATTTATCCCTCGGAGGGTTGCCTGTCGAAGGCCTCGATTTCCTTTGGGCCAATCTGCGGGTAAAATGGCAACGCTGGATTCCCATCTTGGGACCAATTCGACGCTGCTGACCACGCGCCGCACCCCGCACCGCAAATGCCACCGCCATTGCGCCCAGCCTGGGCATCCCATCACCTTCCCCAGAGCCCGACCTCGCACCTTGTTAGTGGCGCCTGCGAAATAGATTAGCCGCGCGAACAGATAGCGTCACGCGATTACACCCTAGTCCACGGGCATATGCTGGCTGTCTTGGCTTCTGGGCAGTTAGTTTGGCAGAAGCTCGGAGAGGCGTATTGTCTAGCAGCGTAGCCATGGCTGGACGGACCCGCCTGCTGGGGCTGCCAGCTACGCTCCCCCCGTCCGGCTCCGAGCCGCTTGACGATCGTGTCTTTTCGTATCTGGGGTTGCCGCCAACAATAAGCCGTCCATTATATTTAATCATGGGAAAGCACGCTCACTTTGCCTGCAGAATCTCGCTCGGCGCCTTTCGTCTCCAGATTCTCACAAAAGTCGACAGCGCGCTCCCGTGAGCTTCCCGCTTCTTCGGTCCTGTGCAAAGTTCTTGTCACCAGCGTCGGTCCCCTGCGTCGGTTCACCACGTCGGCGAATCTGCCCGTTCATATCTGCCGTCGGCCCCTACTTTATAGCGCCGATCCTGCGACCGTGGCCATCCGACCGCAAACTCCGACAAGATGCTTTGGAATCTCTGGATAGGGGTCGTTGCCCTCACGCTGAGCCATGGTGGGTTTCACAGTCGCAAATCTTTGCGTATTCTGACATCATGTAGTGGCCATCGCCGCGGCATCGGTCTTTCGCGACCCCGATACGGGCCTGACGTTCGCCTCGGAGTTCACCAACTACAAGATCAACCAGGGAATTACCTACCGGATTGCCACTCCGCCCGATGCTGTTAGGGGGGAGCCCTTTGACATGATTGTCCAGATCGTCGCCCCCAACGACGTTGGCTGGACCGGCATCGCGTTCTCCGGCAGCATGAGGGAGAACCCGTTGCTGATTGTCTGGAGAAATGCTGCTGGAAATGGCGTCGTCGCCTCCACGCGCTGGGCCAGGTGAGTGTCGGACGTCGTGGTGAACGCGCGCGCGCGCTGACTGTTCAGGGGCCACATCACTCCGGAGCCCTACGCCGGCGCCTCTGCCACCGTGTTGAGGACGGGAACCAAGACCAACGGCACCCATTACCAGGCGACCATCATGTGCTCGGGTTGCTCGTTCTGGAGGACTGCCAGCGGCGGAACTCGGTTTTTGATCCCCAACGAGAGCAACCGCATCGCCATGGCCTACTCGCCCACGCGGCCCAGCAACGCCAACAGCAACACTTCGGCGATCTCGGTCCATGACGTGCACGCGTACTGGCCGCACCAGCTCAACCAAGGAGTGAATGCGAACTTTAGGCAGGTCGTCCAGACCCTGCAATGATGGGTGTCGAGGGAGTAGAATTTGGCAGGGATGGAAACGAGTGATGCATGGGGAGTCTGTACATATGGAATGGGGGGTGCATCGCCCCAGCGTCCGTCTCCTCGGACGACGTTGATGCTGCGTGGCCAAAGATATAGACTGAGCAGGAAATGATATCCTTGAGGCGTCTGCGTTGACGGTATCAGATGATGTCGGTGCAACAATCGCAAGCACCAGACGTTGACCTCATGGGGCACAGTCCCGGAAGCCTAGTCTGTTGCTTGGCTATGGCCAAGAGCTTATTTTGGTCAAGCATTTACGGGTAGCTGAGCCGAGTTGCACAAGCCGCACGTGATGGCCCTGGGGTTCCTTTGCCTGCCCCTTTACGTAAGTTGCTACCCCACGGGCCGTCCTTTTTATACTTTGATGAGAGCTCAATGTAGACCAACTGCTGACACTCTTAGGGCTACTCGGAAACAAAGCGGGTCTCCGGTATAGGGACATGTCTGCATATGACTGGACCAATATCGTCAATGGGGCAATGTATTCGCCTCGGTGTAGACGTATATGAATAGAAGTGCCTGCCTTCTCCTTCCTTTTTCCCTTGTCCACTGACTAGCGGGCATGGCTCCAGCCCTCTGGTGCTGGTGCTGGGGCTGGTGCACCGTCACCGGCCTGCTTTGCCCAGGGCCAGTGGAACGCCATCTCGTGAGGCGGCCCCATCCTCTCGCCTTCCCCTTCCATCGGTCGTTCCGACCTTGCTCCCGGCCACTCCGACCTCCGAGCCCTCCAGAAGCTGTCCTGAACCTTGCTGCCCTGCGCAAGCAGCCCCGTTTCCCACTTCTTGTGCAGCCACGCGGTCCTCGTACAAAAGTACAGCCCCGCCAGCAGAAGCACCTGCAGCCCCGCAATAGCCCAATGCATCATCCACACCCTCTGCCCTATCCTCACCTCCATCTTACTCCCCCACTTCGTCGTCGCGTACGCCAACGCGCTGGCAATCTGCCACACCGAAACGCAACCCACCACGGCAACCACGGTCGAACCCAGCAAGCAACTCCACCACACGGTCGCCCATACCGTGGCCGACCGCGCCTTTCCTGCTCTCCAAATCTCCCAATCATTCACCCCCTCGTTCGACGTGAACTCGGGAAACTTCCCCTGCGTCGTATACCGCGTCTTCCAAACGGGGTACTTGTTGAACGAGTTCCACATCCCCAGCATCACCATGCCAAGCACGAACAACCCCATTGCTCCCGTCTCAATGCTCAGCACGATATTATCCTGGAAATCCATCCCCGCGTCCACGGCCTCCATGCCGAGCGGGCACTCCTTGACGTGCATCGCTTTCGCGCCCAGGGTGGATTTGGTGGCGTTGTCGGGACGGTAGCCGAAGAGGCTCTGGTGGATCACCCCTCGATTCATGCCGTACATCATGGGGCCGGAGCACCAGGGGGTGGAGGACGGCTCGTCGGTGTGCGCGGCGCACATGCCGTAGTAGCCGATGCGGACGGTGGTGTTGCATGGCGGGAGGGGGAGTTCGAGGAGGTAGATTGAGGAGAGGCCGAGGACGGTGCCGGACATGCAGCCTGTGATGAGGAATGCTGCACGGGGGTGGGGGGTTAGTTTCTGTGTCTGTGGGGAGGGTTGGTAAGGGAAGGGATACGTACCGTAGAGGGCTGCGATGGCGAAGGCGGCGAGGATGAGGAGGGTTTGGATGGCGAGGTTTTTCTTGTGGCTGCTTTTGTGGCGGGAGAGCTCCATGGCTTCGGCCGGGGAGAGGAGCTCTTGGTTCCCGGTTTTGGACCGGTTCCAGCAGGGCATTGTGGCGGTTTTCGGGGGGGTGTCTTGGGTGTGGATGATATTGGATAAGAATGGTTGGGATGGGGGGTGATGGGGATTCCGCGAGTACTAGGAGCGCAGGTTCAACGGCATTGGGTACGCGTTTTATGGTGTTGGGAAGCATGTAGCCTCCAAGTCACCAGCAGGATTATCGTGGTTGACGAGCTGGGTGCATGTATTCATCAGGCTAGTGGGCTCGGCCATGGTCATCCAGCGGTCGGGCTGATGTTGTGAATCAGGGGTTGCTGACCCCTGACCTCGCCTCACCTCTTCGGATGTGATGGAATTCAGCCAAGTCACAGACTCGAGACGAAATCTATTTGTCGCAGATTATTCGTGGTCACAGTTCTGAAGCCGAACAGGATCAACCTCAAGGCACACTACCCCTTTCCGCTTCCAGACTATCCGGCAAGTAGAAACCAACACTGAATATTCGCTGCTATATGCCGCCTTTTGGTTGCGGAACTCAACTTGTACTAAACAAACGCCCTGTCTAATATCTATAGGGTATGTTGGAAAAGTAAGGTTCTGCGCAGTCCAGACTCGCACAGTTACCTCCAAACTAAACCAAGGCACTACTCATAGGCTGACCTATGCCACAACAGGCTATCGACTCCTTCTCCATGCGAATGGGCGAGGCGCTCTACCATGAAAGTCCTCTGTCCTCCGATTCTGTCCGTGACCGTTGGCGGGTTTCGTCTTCGCTGGGGCTAGCTAGGGATGTGCCTGTGGTCATAAGTAGTGCGGCATCATCGGCTCGTGTCCAGGATCTATTGAACAATGTTAGAAGCAGGAATTGTAATCAGCAATCGTGTCAAGAGGACAAGGGACACTGGAGCATGACTTACCAGGTCGTTTTGCCCTGGCCTTTTCCGCACCATACCCATATCTCTCAAGCAGTTGTTTCGAATTTGTCGCAAAAAGTAGCCCAATGAGAAAAAAGAGCTGCAAGCCGGACATTATTACCTGCATGGTGAGGAGCCTGTAGCCCAGGAAGATGGAGGTTGGGCTATTTAGCTTTTCGTGGGCAGCTTGAGCGGCGACGACGATCTGCCAGGTTGAAGCGGATGAGACAATGGCGCCAAACGTGGAAGCCGCAAGAAAACCCCAGGCGCCACTTCGGAGTCGGCGTAACAATGTTTTCTGATGAGGCTGCTTCTCCAGCTTCTCAGGATTGAGGCGTTGGGTGTATCGCGTCTTGCACTCTCTCCTAAGCAGTATCAAGTAGATGATCATGCATAGTATTCCAAAGAAGAACGGGACCAGAGGAAGAAAACTGCAGGCTGAACATGACCTTCTGTTGATGGGCGGCCACCGTGCGGGCGGCGAAAACGCTCATTTCCAAACATTTGTTCTCGGCGGGATGGCCAGTTGACGAAGAAGACGAGCCAAACATTTGCTTTGCCTTATTCTCAGGAGTCGGATCGTAGACCCAATGGATGCATTCGTAGTCCCCCCCATTGTGGGTGAAGCACATGCCGAAATGCCCAACTCGTACGCTCGCCCCTGGGCCGCATGCGAGGATGGTTATCCCAAGCAAGTAAATATCGGGAATTCCGGGACGAGCATCCAAGCAACCGCACTGGGCGAAAACTGCAAGCAGGCGTGTTAGATGGTGGTTGATGAGGTCGATGAACAGGCCATAGCTTACTCCAGAGCGTCAAAACCAAGATGAAGAGCGCAACCACAGCCAGCGAGACGTAGTCGTGTATCTTGAGCCTCTTTGTTCTGAGGACTGCCGCTTGAAATGGCTGGCTGACTCCAGGAAACGGCGCCGATCGCTTGCTTGACTTGTTGGGAAACGGCCACATCGTTGGCACACAGTTTCGAAGCTGGAAGTGCCTCTATTTCGGGGTAGACGGAAGTGAAGGTGTTCGATGGGTGGTAGAACCGGTGTGAGATGCCTCGATTCTCGAATTTCGGGAAGTGTCGCCGGTGAGGTGCTGATACTGAACGAGTGTGAGGTAACAGGAGTGTGTTTCCTGGGAAGCTGGAAGGGGGCCAATCAGGCCTTTTATGCCCGCAGACCACCAGCAACGACGTCCCGAGAGGCCCGACACCTGAGGCAGGATCCCCATTTTCGCCGAATTTTTGACTCATAGGAGTCTCGTGTGTCTGGGAGCTGACACGCCCCAACTCGGTGCTGTTTCACTTGGATCTGAAGGGTTGTCAATTCTCAGGCGATGCTGAAAGCAAGAGGGCGGCGGGGTCGAGGAGTCAACTTGGAGTCCCACCTCTTGGGAAGAGATGGCGGCGAGACTGTCGGCGCGCGCTTGCGGCTCATTTTTCAGGGCGTTCTGATGCGGGCTTAGGCGGCTCCATTGCTTCAGCGGGGATACGAGTTGGATGGTTGTCAGGACGAAGACTGGCATCTTCATCCTCTCCTTGGCCCCGTATATATCGAGATGAGAGGGGCCAGAGGCAGACTCCGAGTACACGGTTGGGGGGCATGGCAAAGACTGCGAACTCTGTTCTGTTGGAGGAAGAGGGAAAGCTGCGATGAGAGCTAGCGACGATGTCACCGAGCGGCGAGGTGGCAGGTCGGCGCCCTCTGACCGATGCCAGGTGGGTCGGACAGTTGTTCGTCCCGATTTCCCGTCCTTTGCTGCAAGTCTGCTGCAAGTCTTTATATGGACTTTGACCAATCCACGAGAGGAAGTGTGAGCAGAAAAACTTTACTCTTTTCAACAAAGAGCGGAATACAGAGGTACGATTTCTTTACCCCGAATCTAGCGCTGCTAGGCTATACGAAGTATGCACCAAGAATACGACACCTTGCTATCTAAATCCTGACCTGCATTCTACCCCCTGCCTCTACTCCAGAGGGATGCGTGATACTCTTCAACCCCTTCCTGCGATGTCTCAAGAAATCCACCATTTGACGGGACAAATGGCTCCACATCTTGATCGGTCAAACTTCCGAAATCCGCCCTAGAAGCATCACTGGTGGTTCATCAGTGGTGATTGAACGGCGTGTAACCTAAGAAGAAGCACTGCATCCCTGGCACGGTTTTCTAAGACAGGGGGAAGAACTGACCTAGTGGAGGCGGCTGGGAAACCCCCCTTGTGGAACAAAGCCAGGCCCTGGTTGAACATAGCTAGGGCCTGGTTGAACATGACCCCCATGCGGTCCCGGCGGTCCCGGAAAATGAGAATCCTCAAAATCGTCCTCAATATCATCTGAGGATCGAGTGAACCCAGTACCGGCATCACGCTCGACATTCACATGTTCTCGATAAACGTGAACGGTGTGATATACGGTTACCCCTACAATGGCAAGGACGAAGAAGAAGATGGTTGTCTAGAGGACCAAAACTGGGGCACCCATCGAGATCGGGACTGGGCTTCCTAGCTCTTCCTGTGCGTAGACGATGCTGCTGGTTATCTGCCAGACTGAAACAGTCGACGCGAATGAAAGTACGGCCGTAGAGACGAGGAGAGACCAGTGGAGGGCCCGATAGTACCATCGGTCTGAGAGGTGCGAGAAATGCGATCTGTAGCCCTTATTATTGTTCCAGTATAGTGTCAAGTGAAACGCCTGGAGGAGGAGGTAGCAGGCGAATAAAATGCAAGACGCTGTCTGCATCCACTGAATGACGCGGGTTTGAAGGTAGTACCCTACATCAACAGCCCGCCTGCGTTCTTTGCGACACTCGAGGGACGCCGGCCCGTTCAGCGTGTAGTTGGATTTCATAAATGCCGAAAATAAAGTGTCGGCGTTTTCTCTGGCTGTCTCACGACACGCTGTCATCTCATCATGCCAGACGCACATGCCATGATATGCGACCCGTAGCTTCTCTCCGCAATGGGGAAGGTTAATATCCAGCAGATAGATGTCGGTCATGCCCTGAGCCGGCGAGATGCACCCTGCAAGAGTGATTGCTGTTCAGATGTTAGACGCGAAGCTCGAGAGATACTCGAGGGAACTTACGCCAGAGTGCGCATAGGGCGATGGTAAGAGCGGACAGGGCAAAATAGAGAGCCCAAGAAACCGGCTCTTTCGGGGCGTTCTTACGGGTCCCCCCTCCACACCGTCGATATGAGTGGGACATGGACGAGCCGAAACGTCGCGAGTCAGTATGTGTAAAGTCCATGATGTTGAGCAACAGTGACTGTGCCGGGCGGAGCGAGTAGAGTAGAAGAAGCTTAGTGTTGGCGGGAAGGTAGAAGCAAACCAAGAGATAGAACTGCGCCGCCCCTCGGATGGGGAAATGATATTTCTCAAGCTGCGGAGTAGATATAGTATAGCGTTGGGGGTGGGCGTGAGAAAGAGTAGGAAGACGAGCTGGGGGGCGGCGGTCTTTTTGTAGCCAGGGAAGGCGCGCGCTCCCACCGCTAGCATCAGAAAACCTCCAGAGTTCCCCAGGCATCAAGGCACGTAACTTGTGCCTCGACATCAAGTATTCCTCGCCTCTGAGTATTATCGGTGCGACGAAACTTGCTGTCGAAACGGAGTCTGTGACGGTGAAGAGATCTCGAAATGACACGAGATGAGATTCTGTGTGAACCGGGACCTCTGCGAAGCTGCCTCGACACTAGACGCCCTGAAATATCTTTCACTCCATCTCCACCCTCACTTCTTGCCGCAAACCGACATTTAACTGGACTACCACTTTGGATACGGCAAGAAGGGGTTGTTTTGAAATCAATGCAAGTTGGATTTGATAGAATCTTGAAATCAACGACATTTTGCTGGGGCGCAACCCTGCGCCCCGAACGCTGGTGGGTCGTCCACGCAGGCCATTGCAGCTATTGGACTCAACCTCGACCAAACCATTTCTTGCCGTTCTGGACCTTATTCACTGAAACGGGGCTGGGTGATCGGTCTACTAGTCGCCTATCAACTCTGCGTGGACTTGACGTTGATGGACGATGGTGTGGCGACTCCGCACGGTTGTGGTGGATGCTGGAACGGGCGGGCGCTGGAGTACTTTGACCCAGTACTGGTGAGGCGCGGACACCATGCCGCAAGGGCTCATCATGGAATCTCCTTGAAGCTGTAGCGTCAGCTGTCAAACGCGGAGCAGGGTCCTCCCTCCTCAATCTTCTGTCACATTCGCGCTGTCGAATCGCCTCGAGCTCCCTTTTCAAACCCGAAATGATAACATGATGGTCCATCCTGTCGGGCGCCGCCTTGGGGTCGCCAGGATGTATCGAAATCAGCCGCCAGACAGCCGTCTTTGTTCTGTGGACGTATACCAAGAAGACCACCAAAAGTAGCACCAACAGGCCAAGCTCTACGCCTTGAAGAATGAGAACTTTGCGGCCAACCCTTATCTCCATGGGCATCGGGAACGCTTCGGACGCATAGGTCAAGGCGCCTGCGGCCTGCGAGACTGACAGCGTAGAGGCGAAACAGACGACCGCCGATAATACAACGAAGCCCCATGCCAGGGGCTGAAGCCGATATGACAACCGATGGAGTCTGATACAATGCTTGACCCTGGACTCCCACCTGGAGAGGGGTTCGTCTTCTTCTTCCCTCAACAGATCGGTCTTGTACCAGGCCGCCTTGGCCGCAAATGCCCAAACAACGGAGACGCCGATCCCGACAAGGAATATTGCCAGAGCTCCCATCTGTACACAATATATGACTTCGTATTGTAGCTTGAGGCCAGCGCTAATTGCTTCAAGCGTCGGGCAGTGTGCCTCAGAGTGTACAATCTTGGAGTAAAGGCTGTCGTGAAGTTCCGCGGGCTTCGAGCCGGGGCCCGTCGGGTGGCAAGCGAACTGCCCGTCGTGAAAGCCGCACATTCCGTAGTATCCAATCCTCAGAGTCCTCGAACAGGCCGGAAAGTTCATCTCCAGCAGGTACACGTCCATGAGGCCTGGCATCTCCACCACGCTCCCGATGGCGATGGCGACTTGAAACGGTTAGAGGTGTCTGACTGGCGGGAGAGCATCGACTTACTCCATAGAAGTAGGATAACGGCCACCAAGAGGAATATCACGCTGGCCATCCACTTCTGTTGTGTAGAAAATGGGAACTTCTTGCGCTCTTCTCTTGCCATGATTGACGTTCGAGCCTGTTAGACTAGGCAGGATGTTAGAGGCGCGGCAGGTTTGCGTTGGGTGGTGCTTGGTCGTATCGCTCGGTCTTGTGGGTATCAGCAACGTAGGAGTTGGGGAATATCGATTGCTTTATGGGGGCTCGGGGTATTGCTGGAAGCGCCATCTGGGCGATCGAATGTTGACAGAGGCGCGTCGATGACCCAGAGGGTATGGCCGATCAGAGTGGTCGCCTGCCTCTCTGACTCGAACTGGAACCGGACGATCAAGATCGAGGGTATCACAAGGAGCTGAAAGCAACGGAAGAAGACATGTGTCCCTCCTGGTACGCGAGGGCTGCTGCGGCAGCGATCTGCTTGGGCTGTCCGAAGGTGAATGGCCAGCTTTGTTCCATCTTGGCGCCGTTGCTCTAGTGGTCGGGCTCCGCGGTCAACTCTGTCACAGTCAAAGGGAAAAAGGATCGACGGGTTCGCAGGGCCACGGCGGCTTTTTTCGAATGGTGTAGCTGGCGTTGAAGGGTGTTGGGGGTTTTCTGGGGCCCAGTGACGACGGGCAGTGATGGGTTCTAACTAGCCACCCTGCTCCCCGGTCTCGTGCCTTCCTACTTTGACGGAATTCGGACGACTCGGCTCCACGCCTTGCACTTGCTTTCGTTCCCTAAAAGACAGCCCTCTGCTTCCTGCTCTGCCAACGTCTACAGCACAGATTCTCAAGATTTCTCTCACTTGGACTCGCCCCTCATTGAAACCTGCGCGTGGTGATGTGATAGCCATGAAGGATGAAGACTCTGGGGCCATGAGGTGCGATGGATGGAGTGGAGGAAGACGCCTCACTGAGAGTAGAAACGGAATATCCTTATCCCGGTATGCTTGTGATCCTTTCTTTGTTGTCTCAGGGGTCATGAGGACTAACAAACAGTCCTCCCATTGTGCGAGGTCATCATCATGCCCTTTCTGCATGATCAAAATCCGTTTTCTGACATCTGTGGGTGCGCCTGTTGGAGGGCCCGTGAGTGTGGCAGAGGAAGTCCGCCCGGATTTCTGATTGAGCTGCTCCCTCAGAAGGCCACCGGACTGACAGCACCAAAGACTGCCCGAGGCGCACTTCTCGAAAGTTCAATCCAAACTACATCGTACAACACTAGTGGCATCATCCCCGTGGCTTCGTGACATGTCTTTGACTCACCATTCTCGGACCACGAAGATATCAGGGTATCCATGCTTGGAAGGCCAACTCCCATCACTGGGCTGACCCTTCATCTTCCTCAACCAACAGATCCGCCATCAAACCCTACAACGCATCACGATGAACAACACAATTGAACTCCATTGCCACAGGTGACCAGAAAAATGCACATACAGCCACAAAATACCTATCACGATGACAGGCCCTCCTCCCCCCAGTTCGGCCAGTTTCTCGACCCCGATCATTACCTCCCCTGAGTCTCCCACGAGCAACCAAGACAACCCCAGCATTCACCAATGCGATGGAATCTGCGCATCTAAGGCCAAGACCAACACTATAAGCAATGTCGGCGACACCAAAGCTGCTACCAAGTGAGGGAGAAAGGGAGTGGTTGAGGATGGAAGAGGCCGGGTGATGCCAAGTCCAGCGGATCGGGACACAATGAAGTAATCTTGCTGGTTGGGTTGTCAATCAGTGGGAGCGGTGGTACATGGTGATACCGTATTTTTCCACAAAATTGGCCTTGACTCAGAGACTGTGCACGCCTTGTTGTTGAAAGCTCAGTTAACTAACACAATCCTACTAATCACTGGGCCGACCAATCGCTCTTCTACGTCCTCTGGACTTCCGGGTGGGACTCGTCGTTGTCTCCTTGGCCCGAGGCCTTGCGCTTCCTCGATGAGCTGGCCGGGTTGGAGGAGGCTGTAAGGACTTGAGTTAGTACAAATTTGACATTCAGTCTAGATGTGGACAGGGACTCACCTGTCGCATTTCCATGGGCCGCTGGGGTCTGGACCATCACGGGCAGGCACTCTTGGCCATTCCAATAATGGCGGCCGTCCTTCATGGTGAACTTGGACTCAGGACGGGGAGGGGAGGTGTTTGGCGTGGTCTCGCGCCTGATGACCACATCTCTAACAGGATTGTGGTGAGCTGCAGAACATCAGCACGGTTGATAGACCAAACGGTTGGAGAAGACTGGGCTTTGCAGCAACCTTACCGTCATAGAGAAAAGTCGAGAATTTCCTGGATGCCGTATCCCATTGTCATGGCCTGACGAACCTGGGCGTGCCAGGTGCGCAAGATGGCCGCATCCGCCGGAGAGATTATGCGGTCCATGATAGTCTTGCGTTTGGATGGCTCACACTTTGCGTGTTGAGCGGGGCCGATGTTGTGGATCGCAATTTGCGGCGCAGTAAAATAGGTCTTCACGACCTTGTGGTGGTTGAAGGCTCAGCTCGCCAATAAAGACGTAGTGAGGTGTGTTGTTGGATAGTTGGAAGAGAAAAAGAGCAAGTTGGACATTGGGAGCAGTCAAAATATATCTTGTCCGTTTGGCAAGCAGTGAATTTTGGTCGATCATGGGATGAGAAAAAAGGAATTTCAATTTTTTTCCATTTTTGGAAGGAGTGTAGGTTTTCAAGAAGCCAAAGAAATCTCTTCTTTCCAACTCCCTCCTCGCCAGACTCGATCCTCTCGCACCCAACTCTCCACCCCCAACTCGCAACACCACAAGCCAACTCTCACCATCTCTCAGCTCGAGAAGCACAATCAGACAAGATGTCTGAGTCAGGAGAGTCCGATATCGAGATCATCGAGTTGCCCGCGCGCTCCAGCGTGGTTGTGGAAGGCAGCACAGCGTTTGTCGAGTTGCTTGACGATGTACTATTTTCCCACAGATGTGTATTGCTTTTCCGTCATGATATGCTAACCGTTGGTCTGCAGTTTGGCCACATGACCTGGGAGTTTCTCAACGAGCATGATGTGTACGCGCATCCAGAGTTTAGTGCTGACGTCGCAAGTCGATGGCGACGCGTCAACTGTGGCCCAGGATCCCACCGCCCAAGGCGGTCACGGTGATCGCCGGGCCAACACCAAGAGTCTGTGATGCGTCGAGACCGCGACGGCAAGCGCAGAGGAATGCCACTGCCGCACCTCAGACGAAGCCGCTAAACTCAAGTTCTTGATCATGCCGCAGGGTGGCAGAGGTGTCCGATCTCAGCATAGGAGGCCGTGTTGGCTTCTATATGCCGGGCTCCGGGGGCTTACGAGGCTGTACGGGTCTACTGGCAGAGGAATTACCATTTAAAATGGAAAATCCATTTTTTATAATCTCGTCAGTGCTGAAATGCGTCATGACTTGGTTGATTGAGGAGAAGAGAGATCTGAAACGAAGAGAGGGGATGCCCTCATCATATATATCGCCGAACCTTGCGGCTCTGACCACCAGGCTTCAGCAGTATGTTCTCTTTATTATTATTGCCTGTTCGGTTGTGTTGAGACGTCATCCCTGGCTCGGCCAACGATATAAAGAACGACAGCGAGGGCGAGAGTGATGAGGATAATTTGTCTGGGGTAGTAAGGTAGTCATTGGGCATCCCGCTTCAGAGGGCGGCACGAAAGAGCAAAGCCGCTGTGGATCAAAGCCTGGCCAGCACCTTCCCAGCCAAATCAACAAAATCTCCAACGACAAAGAACCAGCAAATCCACAAATCATCTCCCAAATTACAAATACAAAGATGCAACCACCGCCAAGCCCATCATTACTTCCTCAATCCCCCCACCTCCAACCCAAACCGCCGCCTAAAACTCCTCCCCCTCCTCCTCGCTCCATGGACGACCGCGACCGCGGCCCTTTCCCTTCGCCCACGGGGGACCTCCCCGACCTGGCGGCCCGCCCCTCCCCGGAGGACCACCCGGACGACCTCCTGCCCACGGGGGGCCGACCGCTGGCTGTTGCGGCTGCGCTTGAGTCGGCTGCGGAGCCTGCGCCGTCCGTGTCACGGTGACAGTCACGACCGGGGGCTCTCGCGAGGTCGGGACTACAAGACGGGTGGAAGTCGGACGGCGGACAGTGGTCACACGCGTCGTGACGATTACAAACGTGGTGGATGGGCGGGGACCGCTGGGACCGGGGAGGACGGTCAGACGAGTGGGCGCCACGGATGCCACGGAGCTGGCGAGTCGGGTGCGGGTGGTGCGGGTGATTGCAGGCGCGGGGATGGTGGCAACCGAGGTCAACACGAAGGGGGACGTCGGGAGGGTGGCGGTGATGAAGGCCGAGGTGGGAAGCCCGACGGTGGGGAGGGGGACGTCGGGGATTCCGCTGACGAAGGAGAAGGAAGTCAGGGGGAGGGACGACGAGGGGAGAGCCGATGTGGGAAGGAGAGACGGTGCCGCGTTCGACGGGGCGGGGAGAGTGGCCACGGAGGTCGCGATGATGGGGGTTGCCGCAACCGAGGAAGCGACGGAGGTTGCAACGACAGGTTCGGACGCAACGCTGGATACCGGAGCAGGGAGAGTGGCAACCGAGGTCGCTACTGCTGGGGGAGCCGATGCAACGCTGGACGCCGGGGCTTCCTCGGAGAGACCGTAGGCGAGCGCATCGAAAACGCCCTTGGGAATGCGGGCCGCGGTCAGATCGTGAGACCAGGTTCCGTGGGCGTCGTGGTAGGCGAAGTTGCTGGTGTTCAGCGCAGCGTTTGCTGGAGCACGACTGCCCTTGGCCCACGCAAAGAGAGCTTCGCCATTGGGGTTGAGGCTTCCGCCAGTCCAGGAGCTGCACCCGTTGCAGAGAACATCAAGCTGCCAGTGCGTCGCATTCGCCTTGGTCGTCGGGAGGGTCGTATAAGTTGCGCCAGCATACGCGGTGGGAAGCACTCGGCCGCTACCTTCGTCAGCAAAGCTCGCAATGAGTACTGGGAAACTCACGTTGCCCATCGGGACGACACCGTGACACCCTGACCGGCGGGCCACGCGACGGTGAGCGGGTTCCGGGTCATCTGCCCTCCCCAGGCAATAGACGCCCAGGCGACATTGACGGGGGCCACGATCTGCAGCAAGACATCGAAGGGCGCCGCCGCAGCCTCGGGAATCGCGATGCGGAAAACGAGGTCATGAGCAGCGACGCGAGACTCGGAGAAGCAGATATCGGTCCCGCCAGGGCAGTACTTGGCAGTCTCCCTCTTCACCGACTCCGAGCTTGCTGTTGCCGCAAGGGCGAGCAGCGCCAGTTGTATCGCTCCCTGCATCTTGGTGCTTCGAATCGGGTTGGCCTGCTTGGACTACCAGATTCTTTCGTGGGCCGTCCCGGTTTTTATGCCATCCTCAAGACGATATCTCGGTTTCTCGGTCACGACAGGGAAGGCCATGGCTGCGGGAATCCGCCACCCGGGAATGGCGAAATGAAATTCGGTCTTTGCTATAGGCTCGATGCCACGGCGGGATTCAAGCCGTTCGTCTGGCGGCGGAATGGGTTCGCGCGCCGAATTTGTCTCGTCTCTGGGGAAGTCCGGCGCGGTGGATGACGAGCGTCAGCGGAGCGCAAGATCAATTCAGGGGCAGAGCTACATTACTTAGCACATGCAATCTGGATAAAGCCGGGTCGGGAAATACAAGACGGGATTGCTTGAGCCGCGGGATTCACCCTTCCCGTCCCCGTGCCAAGACCGGGTTATCCTCAATCGTCAGCGGGCGTTCCCAGAAACTCGAACGCTGGCCGAGTCACAACGGAGCGAAGGGAATTGTTGGTGCGCTTCGCCGCTTTGGGGACGAACAAGCACTTTTGGGCTGCAATCTTGACACACCAGTGTGCTTGTTGGTGTGCCAATATCCCACCTCTGCATATTGCACGATCCACGCAGATTGTGCAATAGATCTAAAGCTTGTTGGATGCTGGGATGTGGGTTGCAATACCGTTGGGGATGAATCACCTCGTGTCACTCAGATGACGAGCTCGGTGGAGAGCTGCTCGGGGTACAGCAAGCCGAGTTGGCAAGAAGTTAGCCGCGTGCTTCATTCTGACGAGTCAATTCTGATGAGTGAATTGGTACATCCGATCGACTGGACATCGAAGGTCGAGATTCAATGCACGCAGTTTGATGATGGACAGTTAATCTTCGATCACTGCCCGCGTTCAACGAGGCAGTCACCGAGTTTGCGGCGACAGGCAACCCACGGTGATGGTCTCGCAGAGGCGAGGGAGCCCGGTAGCGATTGTTCCTCCTCCAGCATTGCGGGAATCCACCGTATCACACACCCGGGCGCCAGACACCGTCCCACGTGAGATCGGGGAAAGAAGATGGTAAACTGGTGGAGCTCAAGGCGCTTCTCTTTCATCGCGACCCAAACCGGTATTAGTAAAGGATGAGGCTCTACAAGCTGAATTAGTTGAGCTTCATCTGTGCTCTGCCCAACAAAGTGAAGATTCTTACGCCACCTGACTCGCAGGCGGATCAGCATTCAACTCACCACCAAGGACTGCGCATCATGAGGTGGTTGCGAGTTGAGATGAACGTGGCCAAGCACCTTTCGGTTGCCTACAAATTGAGCTTCTCTATTCTCACACTCGGCCTTTTCTTGATCCACAGCCATCTTTCTTCACCTCACTGAACCCCCAGCAGCGGATAGCGGCTCGCTCCCATACAATAGTAATATCTACACATCCCACACCGATACACATTCGTTACCACATCCACCCAGCACACTTTCACGATGCCTCGCCCAGTCGCCGCCGTCAATGCGATCACTGTCGCCGCGAGGAACTCAAAGTTCAAGCTGGCCGCCATACTCGAGGTTCTCCTCCTAATCTCTACTCTGGTACTCTCCTGTAGGTCACCATCCCTCAGTCTAACCGGTCGAGAGCTAACCCCTATAGTACTCGCGGTTCTCGGCTGCACTTCGACGAGCCCTGGGGTCCCCAACATCTACACACTTGAGCTGGAACTCGAGCCATGCAAGACAAGCATCCGTGTTGGCTACTTTGGTATGTTCATGGAGGCAAGTGAAAATCTATTCTAACCCCACCCAGGTATCTGTGCGGTTCTCGATCATGACCTCAGAGATGCCGAATGCGCGCGAACACAATACGGAACTCAGGTAGACGACATCTACAACACCGCTTTCAAGCGACTCCTGGAAGACCCCAGCCATAAGCGACCCAAGGACAACTGCGAGGTCAAGGACGTCCTCAGAGCGGCACTCGACTTCCAATGGCGAATCTTTCAAGTTCTCGAGGTGGGAGCGCTCGCCTTCCTTGGTCCCACGATCTTCTTCGGTTGGCTTTGGGCCAAGACCAAGACGGCACGCCAGGGTCACAAGCAGGCCGTCTACAATGCCAACACCAATGCGGAGAAGATATGGAGGCTGGAGGGCGGCGTCGGGCCTAAACCAGTTCCCGCCAAGCCCGACAAGTACACATCAAAGAGGTACTTCGAAGCACTCTTCCTGGTGTGCCTTTTTTTCTCTGCCACGCTCTCTGGTGCAGCAGCCCTTTCGGTGTGGCAGGCCGCCGATGCCCTCGAGTACACGTCCTCCTCGCCGCTCTTTCGGGGAAAAGTTCCAATCCACCGCGGGTTGACGCTCATCACACTCCAAGGAATCGCAGCCGCTTTGGCTTTTGTCCTGTTCATCATTGTCATTCTCTTTCAACGTAGCGACAAGGAGGAGCAAGCCTACGCTTGGACCTTTTCCAACAAGCTGGTGACACCAGCGGCTGCAAAGCCGGCCGGTGGCCCCATGCCAGGCGGGCCCATGGGCGCAAAGCCCCCTGGTCCACCAGGTCCTGGAAGAGGTGGGCCTGCCCCCCCGGCCATCATGAACTTCAACATTGTGAGCGCCCCCTCGGGCGGCCATAACTTTGAGCCTAACACAATCTCAGGGCGGAGCACCGGCCGCGTAGGGGGGCCCCCGAGCGTAGCCCCTGCACCGTCGGCACCGAAGACGTTGGGGGGCGGGACTCAGGTGGCCAATCAAGGAAGCGTTGCTGCGTCGAGAGGCCGTTTCCACGCCACCGTGGAGGATGACGACGAGGGGGTTGCTGGCAGCCCAGGGGGTTCAGGACAAACGAGAAAGCCAGATACAAACAAAATGAATTCCTTGGGAGCAGACAGCGGGTCTTCGAATGTGGATGAAAACGTGCGGCCTGCCAAAGCAACTCCAGAGCCGCCTGGTGAGACGGAGAAGAAGGGCAACGCAAAGGGGATCCAGCAGACGCAGGGGAATTTCGTTGTCAATATTGACCCCCGTCTGTTGGTCAGCGGAGAAGCCCCGGATTCTGTCAAAGCCAGTCTGAAGTCCTTTGGCGTGGACTGGAGGAAGCCAGACGCGCCCGTCGTCGAGTCGTCTCAGAAGCCAGCCTCTGTCAGCGTCACCCGCGAATCCTTGCCAGCGCCGGAGCCAGCTCTCGTCAGTGTTACTAGCAAACCCCTCCCAGCACCACCGCCGCCGAGTACGAGCCAGGCTGAGGAGATGAGTTCTTCCAGTGCGATTGAGAACCAGGTCACGCCGAGAATAATTCCACCCCTCATGCCGGGGGCCATACCCGCAATCCCGAAGCAGCCAAAGGCAAAGAAGGCAAAGGGACCATTGCAGGGATTCGCGCAGCCGGAGCCCGACAACAGCTGGATGAACGACCCGAATGTCGTCTACGGTGTGGCTATTGAAGTCCAGGATGGCATGGAGCATTTGTTTACCAGCGACCCGATCATCGAGCCCACGCGGCTGGTTCGCAACGACAGCGGATTGTCTGGGATGGAGGTGAAGGACGAAAAGGGAAAGGGGAAAGCACGGGCCCTTATTGAGGATGAGAATGCGCAGGTCGTGGCTTGACTGTAGATGGTGAAGACACTGGGTGGGACTGAGGGGGTTCTCGTTTGCTGGGACAAGGAGCTGGGAAACATAATGAATCGTGTGATGCATTCTCTCTACCCCGGCTGGCGAAAGTCTTTGCAACATCGCGTCGCCAGTGTTTTCAGGGCTAACATGCGAGTCAGGGATAGCTATCATTGCTTGGATGGATATATGATAAACAGCTGAGTAGTTTCCGCCTTTGGTATACAAAAGCTCCCCCCAACAAGCTGATTGTTAAAATGACCGCCCGACGGCCGAAAGAAACGGGTAACATAAAGGACACAACCCCCCGCTCTTCACAGCAGGCAAAGGATTATGTAAATGAATCAATAACGTGTGAAAGATGGAAATCTAAACCCTTGTTAACAGGCTGACAGACTTGCGAAGGGTCAGGCTGTCTCAGTGCCTTCGTTTCTTGATCTTTGCCGAGATGCGGCCAAAGTGAACACAATACAAAGAACAAAAACGCCACAAGCCTTGGCGTTGCAAACGCAAAGGGGTATCAAACTGAAAACAAACTGCAAGGGGTCATATCCTGGCCTTCATCGCCAGACAGCCTAAACCTCAACGCCGTCTCAACGCCGAAGCATGCGATTCCCTCGATTTCCCCGCCGTTCCAAATTTCAAACTCCTTGATCCAACGCTTCGCGGTCTTCAACAGTCACAGCACCGCCTCTATGACCCTTTGCCGTCTTGTGAGGAACGTCCGTCACCAACCGCTTATCCCACTCCAATCTCACCAGGCGTTTTTGAGGAACGTCCGTCGCCATCGCTTCTACCACTCTCATCTCACCGGACACCTTCTGACGCGCGTCCAACACCAGCTGCTTCTCCCACTCCACCTTCACCTGCCTCGCCAACCAAAGACGCCGACTCATGGTTCAAAAACGGCGCACAAGTGGGTTCAAAAAGAACGCCATCTATAACCGCGTTCAAAACTCTCTCCTCCCTCCGCTTTTTCTTGTCGCGCTGCACGTCCTCTTTCAGTGCAGGCACAAAAAGCTTCTCACACCGCTCCTCCTTCTCTTCCGCCGCCAGCAAAAGCTTCCCATCTTCAAGCCTCTTCACCAGTCTATCCACGGAGTTTTCTAGCGGCACATCCTCAAAGGCATCCCGCTCTGTCTCCCCCTCGATCTCCTCCGGCTCTTCCTCCTCTTCCCGCTTTATCCTCCGCGCAAACTCCTCCAAGCTTTCCAGGATGTCAAACCCCTCTTCAACCTCCCAGTCGTCCCCATCTTTCATCAACCTCCCAGTCGTCCCCATCTTTCATCAACCTCCCAGCCTTTTCCAGGGGAACGGCATGCGCGCGCTGCGCATCCTTGTTTACGTCGAGCCGGCGACGGGGAACGACATCGGCGACGGCCGAGGAGACTTTGGCGGCGGCGGCGGCGGCGTAGAGGTCGATTGCCTTGGCTTTGGCAGCGCGGAGGGCCTGATTGCGGCGCTGACGGAGATGGTATTGCTCGGCGTAGGAGGCGGCACCGGCCGCGACCTCTTGCGCGGCACTGGCGAGGGTTTGGGCGGCGGTGAATAGTGAGGGGAAGGGAAACATGATGCTGGAGCGAGGACGTTGTATCCACTCGGAATAGAGTATAGGGGGAGGGGCTTCAAGATTTGGCTGGTGTGTTGTTGATAGAGATGGGCCTGTTTGCATGTTTGATGTCCTTGATCTGGACGTTGTCGGTGCGGTCGAGGACTGGGATTGTTTCGAGTGCGTCTGGGAGAATATTCCAGGGCAGCGTGGAGCCCAGATGTAGGAAATCTTGTTCTAGCATCTTTGACTTTGTCGATAGAGTTGACTTTGTCGACGGAGCATGAATAAACTATAATTCGGTCAGCACGTGTGTCTTCGGGAGCAGCAGGGAAGTCGTGAGTGTCACTGCGGCTGACCTCGTTCGAGACATCCAGCCCGGAACAAGGGATCAAACAACAGCATCTCGCCCCTTTGTGCGCATCATGCTGGCACCCTTATCACTTCGTCGGAGTTCCTTCGAGCAAATGCAGGCATTTTGCGACCAGGAGCCGCACATCAACTCAAACTTCGGCATTCTCGCGGTCGCCTTCGGGTCGGGTCCATCGAGGCGTCTAGGTCAACCGACAAAGGCATCAAGGTTTGATGGCACGAGCATCCAGGTTGGAGCTTGCCGAGGCCCGAAGACTCCAGGTTGTCCAGCACAAAGAGCCAGGGCAGCAAGTCGGTTCCTGAAAGCTGAAAACCCTCGAAAAGCCCCCGGAATCGTCACAATGAACTCGCCGCCGTGAAAAACTTGAAGCATGTCGTTCAGATTGGCTCGTCGCGGCGATGTCACAGGCCGTCAAGAGTGGAGCCACAACGGCGACGTTGGGCGAGCGGACCCACCCATGGTCAAGGTTCTGCCAAGGCCGCCTCCATCCCCAGAGCTCTTCCTTGCCCACCTCCGCCCAACTCCGCTGCATCTACCCAACAACCGACTCCAACGCTCGACCGCACCAGATGGAGCAAGGCCGCCGCTTTTGACTACCGCCCCTCGAACGGCGCAGATCCCTCAACGTATTTAGAACATCGGCCCCACCGACATCTATCGCCGCCACTCCCCGACGTCGACCCGTGATGCCAACCGAGCACTTGGCACCCCCCCAACCCGGCGCGCCCACTGCAACCCCAGACCGCAACGTAAATGCCGGATGACAGCGGCTGCCCTCTGGCGGCTCCGAGGAGACAAGTGCCGGCGTGTGCTTCCAAAGTTCGACGCTTTCCATGCTGGGGTGGGGTTTTACCCAGTCTCGTCGTGGTTGGCCGGCCCATTCACCCGCAAGTTTATGTGACGCGACTAAGGCCCAACCCGGCTAAGGCGTGGAGCCGAAACACATCACAGGGGGCGAATCTGGGGTACATGATTCGTTTAGGCAATGTAAATTAGAGGCGGGTGATATTGTGTTGGTAGGGGTCTGGATGCCGGGAGAGAAGGTCGGTTCTTCTGGAAACGCGCGTGTTTGTGGACTGATGGTCAGGGCGGCGTCTATTAAGATGGGGGGGGGGGGCGGGCCTCGAAGAAGGAGAGAAGGAGGAGTGGTAGGCACGAACAAGCACAATGTTGTCGATACTCAAGCCGGTTGCGGCTGTGGCCCTCCTCGCGGGCGCGGCCATCAGCGCTACGATCCCGACGTTCACCCAGGCCCAGATCGACTCGGGCGAGGCTATTCGCAAGCTTGGCCAGATTGCGTACGACACAGCGATGGCTCGGGCTGCCAAGGCGACGACGGGTTGCACCAAGGACAAGGTCCGGATTCGTAAGGAATGGTAAGCACCCAGAGAAAACGTCACAGTTCCTGGCTAACAATTCAGGCGCAACATGACCTTGGCCGACCGCAAGGGCTTCCAGGAGGGCATCACCTGCTTGATGAAGGCACCGAGCCGCTACAAGAACATCGACGGCGCCAGGTCGGCTTGGGACGACTACGGAGTGCTGCACCACTACGAGACGCCCTTTGTCCACAACAATGCCTTGTTCCTCCTTTGGCATCGCCACTACAACTGGGTGCTGGAGACAGACCTCGAGCAGATCTGCGGCTACAAGGGTGTGTTTCCCTACTGGGAATGGGGATTGGACTGCGGCAACCTGGCCAAGTCTCCCCTGTGGGATGGCTCGGAATACTCTCTCGGCGGCAACGGCGAGGCCGTCAAGAACAGCCGCCCTGCTATTGGCGGTGCAAGGCCTGGCTCTGGTGGAGGCTGCCTCCAGTCTGGACCCTTCTCCACAATGAAGGTCAACATCGGCCCGGTCACATCCCGCACACCGCTCGCCTACAACCCCCGCTGCTTCAAGCGCGATTTGAACGACGACATTTGCCGCAGGATGGCCTCGATTCGCAACACAACGGATGTTCTTCTCTACACCAGCACGGTTGCGGTCTTCCAGAGCGCCATTCAGGGCGAGGGTGTGCGGGGCGACGGCAACAGGAACTTTGGCATGGGCGTCCACAGCGGCGGTCACTTCTCGATCAGCGGCGATCCCGGAAGCGATTTCCACTTCTCCGCTCTCGAGCCGGGCTTCTATCTGCACCACGGCAACATTGACAGGATGCACTTCATCTGGCAGAACTTGGACTGGGAGAAGAGGCAGACGATCAGCGGCACCGGCACCATGTTCAACATGCCGCCCTCGCCGGTGTCAGTTCTGACGGACAACATGGGGTTCGAGCCGCTGAACCGCAACACGACCCTTGGGGCGGCGATGGACACGGTGGGAAATACGCCGTTCTGTTATGTGTATGAGCCTTGGTGAAGCATCTTTAGCGATCATGGCAGTGGCGCTTGGTACGGAGTTGAGATAGCCCGATGGCTGAAGCTGATGAATGAAGCCATTTTCGAGCAGATCTGGGCCTTGTGCCTGTCTCTTTATGTGCAACTCCATGACAAAAAGTCTTTGCAAATCCTTCTCCGCTTGATACCCCTTTTTGATTTGCCGGGGCTTGTGGCGTGTGTGTTTTTTTCACCATTTGTTCAGTTTGGTCACATGACGGCCAAGATCAAATAAAGTCCTCCAGCGCGAGCGTTTCTACCGGCACCGCGCGTACCTACGCTGTCGTTGACAATGGCTCGCTTGCTGTTATGAATCATCCAACGTCATTCGCGATTGTCTATCACCATCTTCTATCGTTTGCAACGCCTCTTCAAACATGGCAGACACATACCACAAGCTGCTTGGAGCTATCCAGGTCGCGCTGCATGGCGGAATATCTCCGGAGAAGATCAACACCGACGTCGCAAAGGGCAAGCAGACAATCTTTCAACCCCACCAAAACGCAAAGCTTGCTAACATTTTCCCGTGTGATATAACTAGCCATGATGAACGCTAAGGCAGTCAACCTAAAGCCTGGCAGCAAGGCAGCAACTCCAAGGACCCCAACACATGGCGCAAAGAACAAGACTTTCGACTACATGGGGTTTGTCTATGAGCCGTTTTCAAGCGGCAGTGGAATCTCGGAGAGAAGTAAGCAGACACCGTCCAACAGCCAGCCATACCTCCTTCTATCGGCACCAGCAACCATGTTGGGGGGTTTGAGACATGCCGGCCACGCCTCCATCGATCGGAAGCCTGGACTTCGAACCGCGAAGTTGATTTCCTGCAGTCAGCCACCAAAAGGGCTGTAATACCAGCCGGCAACTCCTGGAGGCTCTGGCAAATCTCAAAAATTCCCAAGATTCCTCAACTTAACGTGGAGAGGGCCTAGAATGAAGAGGCGGGACGAGTTGTGATAATTGTGGTATAATTCGTTTGAAGAAAATCATAAACATAAACCCTTATTTCGTACGGCGGAGAGCATGCGCAATGGTGGAGAGCATTCGCGATGGTGGCATTAGCATTGCTGGCAGCGGGAGCGAGACAGGTGACAGCGTAACCAGACGGCGAAGACGACGCCAAGATCGTTGACCCGAACTCCAATACCATTGTGAAGTCGGCGCATGTCCACAACACGTCGCTTCAGAATAGCATGGATGCTGACCGAGACGATCTTCCCCCGCGCCTCCGGCGACTGTGCCACGCCCTCTCCCAGCTGAAGGCTGGCGAGACGCATAAACTGCGTCCCATCCTTCGCAACATCCAGCTGGTCAAGCTGAAAGAGGAGTGGAAAGGCATTCAGTACGATCTGAGGAACAACCGGGGAGACGCAGAGGCTATAGCTAACGCTATGGACATCCCTACCGCCCGTGGCAGGACCGACCTCAGTCGCACAAAAGAGCATCTCTGCGGATGCGTCGGTATCACCAAGGAGGAGTTCAGCAGCTACATGCAAGCGGCGGCGATCCCATTTGCGTGTTGTTCGGTATGAGGGCACGGTGCTATCTTGTTCGCCAAAACGCAGGCGTCTGGGTATGTATCCATGTCCAATCCGATCTAGTGACCTGGAAATCATGGCTAATCGCAATCATAGTGCTAGAGGTGGTTGGGCTTACAC
Source organism: Podospora aff. communis PSN243 (assembly GCA_033296975.1). Taxonomy (NCBI): domain Eukaryota; kingdom Fungi; phylum Ascomycota; class Sordariomycetes; order Sordariales; family Podosporaceae; genus Podospora; species Podospora aff. communis PSN243. Next base: position 25,524 of record MU865988.1, on the reverse strand, counting down.
ATCTGCTGTCACGCAGGTCTTGAGTCAGATTCGCGCCGCCGATCCCGACAATCACATCTGCAATACGGCGCAGGAGCTGCCCGACTGTGTTGTGTCTACAATGTGGGACGAACAGCCGTTTTCGTGGGATACGTCTCGGGTCAGGCACATCGCGGCAGAGGGAAGCGTTTTTGACGCCATGCAAGTCTTGCGCAGGTATGATTTGATCACCCTCGATGCGGGATGGAGTGGCTTTCAAGTGGAACACCAAAGCCGTACAAGGCATCGGGACGGACGGCTCACTCATGGAGGCTGTTGATAAGCTGCGCTCTGGCCGGGTTGAGGTTTAACCAGACCAAGAGGGCCTCTTTGGGTTGTGGAGAAGAGAGAAGGTGTGGAATGCTGGCGATATAGAGGAAGTCAGAAATAAGAGAGTCCAACATTTCCGTGGTGAAAGCTCGAGCGCTTTGGAGGGTAGTATATATAACCGATAATGTTTTCAACAATTCACACCACCCAGTAGAATGGTTTTAGGATTTATCGAATGGTTTTTCGGTCCACATTCAACTCAGGGGAACGTCACCACAGCCCCTCAAATCCATTACCAGTAAATTTAATAGGGGAGTTATAGTTGATGGCTTTTCCCAGCCGCACACCCACTTGGGTGTTACTCTCTTCAAGTTTCGCCCAATCCTGCCTGTGCCATTCGGCCGAACAAGCTACGTAATACCTACAAGTAGGGGGTCGAGCAGCCGAGTGGGAGTGTATCTGTCGTGTTTTTAACCGCGATAACTTTGTCAGCAGGGATGATGTTGCGGCTCATATTAAGCATCTCTGGGACCAGTTTGCCAGCATTCATGGTGGTGTTGAAGTGCCCGATACCTGGCCCGACGTTATTCACTGTCACGAAATTGGACTCCAGCTGGACATACTATAAGCATACAGTAAGCAGTTGTGGCGGTCAGTTTGGTTTAAGGAGAAAGCTTGCCAAGAGCTCAACACGCGCGTCAAAGCCGTCTATACCATTTCGTTCAAGTTGGCGATCCCCCCCGCGCCGAAGGCCTCCCCCTGGGGATAGCAAGTCGCGTTCCATGTAGGGCCGGAAGCACGACGAGGGCAAGGATAGGAGTAAACGTTCTAAACGAGAGGAGATTACCGTATTAACTCATTGGCCTTCACTCTTACTCTGTGCACGCTATGGAAAGTTCGTCAGCGGCCTTCCACAAAGCCATGCAGCGCCCTTTGTACGATAAACCAACCATTTGTGTTATCAGGCAAGGCCTTTATTATATTAAAATAGGCCTCTGCGTAGATACACAGGCCGGTTGGCGGTTTTACGAGGCCGTACTGACAAAGTTTTCCAGCACGCTACACGGTTTCCAGCTGCACGGCACTGAGGTCAGAAACCCCCTGGGTTTTATCCGACCCAAGGTTACAGGGGCGTAATAACATGATGAGCCAACTAGAGCAAGGCTTCTGAGAGGAAATGATTATATAGAGACTAGGGTGAGGACTCGCTGACAGATATACAACAGCCTCAGTGAGCCCAAACCTGTAGAGTTGACAGGGGCGATACCTTTATGGTTGGATCAACAAAATCAACAACATCTTTTCACCGAGGGGCTTTCCCCCAACAATACCGGGCCAGAATGCATAGCACCCACGTCTATTTCGATTGGTCCATTTGCCTGATCTAGCCAAAAACCTCCATCATAAAATGGTACTCGACTTTGCTTCCGTCCTCCCTGCCCCTGGCGCTCAGCAGTCGACAGCGATCAGCCAGAATCTCACCCACGACGGGCGTTCCACAGAAGAAAACGCCAACCTTGAACTCTTCATCCACTTGCTCGGGGTCCTTCTCGGCCAAAACAGCCTTGTACCGCTTCATCTCCTCGTAGTGGTGGTCCAGAATCCTGACAAAGTCTGGACGCCCAAAGTGGGTGGGATTCAGCAGCCCCGTCAGCGGACTCGTCGGATGTTCAGGTGTGCGATGCATCTCGAGGAGCCAGCGGTAGACGTGCGTCGCTATCTGGTCGCGCTTTTGTGTGATGTGCGTGTGGATACGGATGTCGAGGTGCGCTTGCTCGTCGTGTTCGGCGTGCCATTGCTGGCTTTGGGAGACGCGGTTCAGCAAGTCCGACAGCCACAGCAAGCTGTTGCGGTCGCGGACAGTCCAGTGGAAGTCGATACGGCGGTAGTCCGGGGCAAATGTGGACGGATGGCGGTCTCCGCTGCCGCCTTCCATGAGGGTGTCTCGGGGCTGAGTGGTTTGTCTCGCCTTCTCGATAGCGGGGGCGTTCTGTTCCTTGTCATCCTTCTCCTGCAGGTCAACAAGGATACCGGAAAAGGGCGTGACGCCGATTCCGGAGCCCACGACAATGCTGTGGCTGAAATCGTAAAATCGCTGTGCCGGTGCTCCAAACGGTCCATTGATGCCAATCTGAATTGCTGTCTCGGTCCCAGACCCCTCCCCACAAAGCTTTCTGAGCTGGGAGGTCCAATTCCCGTCAGTCTTTATGTGCAACTGAAACTCCTTGCCGATGCAGGTCGACACGGTGAAAGGATGCCACTGAAAATAGCTGATCTTTGGAACCTGCAGGAAAACGTACTGCCCTGCCTGATACTGCCACATTCTTTCGCTGGGCACTGCCGCTTTGATGAGAACCGTTTCATTGTCGAGGATCTGGATGGTGGCTGGCACGCGCTGGCGAAACCCCAAGTACACCCGGACCACCCTCTCCATCAGGACAAGCAAGGTGGGAAACGCAAGCCAGTAGCCAAGCATTGGCCATTGCAAGAGCCCCGCTGTTCCATGAGCCATCAGGAGACCAATGATCGGATACATCAGGAGATGACCCAGCTGGAACGCTTCGTAGCTCTTCCTTCGCACCTGGGGGATGCTCAACAAGCAGAGCACGTAAAAGAGACCGAGTGCAGCAAGTCCTGTGAATCCCGGAAGAGACCGAACGTAGGCGATATAAGGTCGGGGAACTGCATCAGGACCCAAGAGCAACGCAACCGTGTCTTCGTTCTCCGGTCGACTGCCCCAAACAAACGAACCGGAAAGATGCCCGATGGCATGCAATGTGGCCAGGGTGACAGCGACGCACGAGATGGTAATGTGGAAAGCCTGCGACATGTCCCAGTTGATGAACCTCGAAATGTAGTATGAGCGCCGGAGGAAGGTGGAGAGATATCGAGACATGCTGAGAATCAGGAAGAAGAGGGTCGGGTACAGCATGCCGGCGCATGTCTTTGCAAGCACGACTCCCCAGCCAAATGCGCGCGTGTAATGTTCTCCTGTGAGGTATTTGACCAGCTGCCAAATGCCAAAAGCAAGCTGCATCGAGATGACGAGGGCCAAAAACGCAATCTCGGGCCCGTGTACCGCCCAGTAGGACCGCACGCGGCGGAAAATTCCCAACTTGCTGAGATACGCCTTCTGGTCGACGCTCATGTCCTTGTCTTGATTCAGGCTGGGAATTTTCCAGGATCGCACGCGCTCGGCGAATTCATCACGGGGTATGCGGTTCTTGTCGGAGCCAATGATCTTGCGGAGAAAGGCATGGCGCTTGGCATCGCCGTTGCTGTTGTGATGGAGATGGTGAGGGGACGGACTGGGCGCGATCTCGGCGTGAACTTGATCGAGCTTCCTCTCCACCTCATCGTAATCAATCATTCCGTCGCCATTGTGATCGAGATCGTTGAGAAACGCGTTGACTTCGTCGTCGGTGAGGTATCGGACGTCTCCCCAAGGCGCGGTGCCATCCCTGGCCATCGGGGGTGTAGGTTAGAGGTAAGGTGTCGTCGTACAGAGTACAAAACTTTGATGATCGTCGGTGCTTGAAGACGTCTCGCTCGCGTTGTTGGGGCACTGCTCCCTCTTAAAACAAGACGCGAACCAGAGCCAATGCCGCCAAGTTGTGCCACGACGACGCCAAGTGACTTGGCGGCGCATCAAACTGGATGGGAATGCTCAGCATCTTGGCCAATCGTCATAGCACCTCCAGTTCGCCAAGCCCGGACAGAACTAGCTCTCTTTCGCCGCAATTGGGTCGAAAGATGAGTTGTGCATGGAGAGATTGTACACATGAGCGTCTCGATGGTGGCATTGACATACTTCAAGGTATGGCATCTCGATTTGCGTTCGTCCATTGCGAGCCAGTGTCGTCTTTCGGCCTTGCTACATACGAGAAGTCAGACCTGTTCTCCCACCATTGCTTCTTCGTTGCCACAGATTTATGACCCCTGCCCAGGCAGATACACAAGCACTCGCTGTGGGGTTTTGGGTTGGGGGTTTTGGGTTTTGGGCTGGGGATTTTGGGTTGGGGTTTATTCGGCCACCTGTAGGCCAAGGCCAGTTATGTGCACAAGAAAAAGAAAATTCTTTCACACAGAATCACAATCACACGGCAATCACAGCACTTCATTTGGGACACCAATGTAATTATATTAGTGTCTTGTCCCCCATCCTTCTCTAATCCCACAAATCCCCCATCGACATCCCCAACAATATCCCCAACAAGCATTTACTCCTCCTGCACAACAATATCCAGGTCACGCTGGACCGGGGTGGCCTCTCGATCGACGTCCATCGACACATGGTCCTCCATGTCGACGCCGTATTCATCCTGGCCCTGAGTCTGCTGCCAGTGACCCGCAGCATTCTTCTGGACCCGGGCATCAGCGGCCTGCTCAAGGTCATAGTCACCTCGCTCATCGGGCTCGCCGGGTATACCACTGCCGGTTGCCTCCTCGGCCGCCCGCTTCTGCCGACGCCACACCTCGGCGCGACTGAGACCAGCTTTGGGCTTATTGAACCCGCCCTTGTTGACGCGACCACGGTCTCCACCCTCCATGAACCTCTTGGCCCCCTCCGAGTCGACGGTGCGAACAGAGCCCGTCGGAGAGGGCATGCGGACGCGACTAGACAGGGGCCGCGTCAGGTCGTGGCTCAAGGCCCCGGGCGCCGACCTTCTCGGAACATTCTTGAACTTCTTCAACAGAAGTTCCTGGACCTGGCGGGCTCGGGTCGCGTTGTGCTCGATGACCAATCTCTGGTAAGCCTCCTCGGTATGCTTGGAGTGTACCATCACACCGGTGACGAGCGTTTGCATACCGTGTTCCGTAGGCGAGTATGTGCCCGTTAAGGTGTCGACCCAGTCTTGTACGGGCATCGTGCCAGCCACTGCCCTATCGGGTCGTATGGTCTTGGTAGGTGTGCCCCTTGGCAACGGGTTGCCATCTGCATCGCGGGCCGTGAACACCAGGTTTTTCATGTCCAGCTTGACATGTCTATAGTCGACGGTCTTTGGCGTGACCTTCTGAAAGCGTTCGACACGGGGGAACGACAGCGGGGGCTTGTGCAAGACATTGAAGAACTTGGACGAGTCGACGGGAGCGATATTCTTGGACTCGTAGTCCCTCGCCAGGTGGTAGACAGCCACGTCTCGCTTGCCTTTATTTACGTTCTCCTTGGCTTCCGCGTATGAGGATATTGCCTCGGGGTTGTTGTGCCTATTGCCGCTTACGCGGCGATTGTTCGCGCCATGTCCATAACCTTGCTTACCGCCACGGCGGTGGTTATCGTTGTTGTGGGACATTTTGACGAAATGACGCTGACTTCGCAGTGGCAGATTCGAGACGTTGAGAAAGAATTCTTCGATTCTGCCGGTTTGCTTGAAAGAGGTTGCGAAGGTGAAGAGGCAAGAATTATTTTCGGGTGCGCAAAATTTTTCAAGTAGGTAGGTATGCTCAGAACATTCCAGCAGGAAGGAGCTCAGTGGTCCAAGCTCCACCTACTCACACTCTCCGCGGCGACCTGCGTCGCACTGTCTTGCCTAACCGTGACAACAACATCCTTAACGATATCTTCAGGCGGTCCACACCTTGAGAGGCCACGCCTTTCCACCTTAACTGGTGAGTTATCTCCTTCGTCCACCTTCTTCTCTACACCTAGCTGATCTCCGCCGAACGACACAACTTTTATAATGCTCGCATGGCTTACCTCCCTTTTGTTGCAGGCAATTCCAGACCTCGGGGCACTCTGCCGTTGCGACACATCCCGATAGGGGGACCGCCATTCAGCTCACTCGATGCCATGAGTCCGCGGTGCTTGAGCCAATAAGCCCAGGGGATATGGAGGAGACAATGTGGGAAAGGGGGTGGCGATTTGAAAAGTCTAGCGGGGAGGACGATGATCTTCATCTTTGTCCTCAACTCATCGGACATATTCTGCTGGAGCTTGAGTGTGGTTCCCGGCATGTATTTGGGATGTTTCGGAACCAGGCTGCTGTCCAGCATCATGTGCATGTCTTCCTCCTTTCGGTCGCCATGCCCCCACTGTGTCCGGCTTCGCGGCCTTATGCTCTGCTCCGGATCTGCAGAATGTCAGGCGGAGCACGTCGTCGAGCTTGCGAGCAGTGGAACTACAGTTGCAAAGTGACTTGGTATTTCGGAAGTGAAAATAGGGAGATAAGCTCCATTAAGTACAAAAGAAACGGACCCTTGGGACCTGGAGCATCTGACCATTAGTTCCGGCCCTCCACCAGACGAGCAGCGCGTGTTGGGCCATTCCCGGGAGCGCATCGGCTCCGGTCTTTGCAAAGACGATGGCCTTGAGGGCGATGATTATGGATGGTCGACACCAGCTCGGCAGGCTTCCTCTTATCTTGGTCTTGTACCAAACCTTGTCCTCGAACGATGGATTCCCTGCTCGGCTAGGCACCTTGGCGCTAACCCACCCACCAGATGTTGACAGTCCTGCATTATTTGACAAGCGAGGGAACAATAACATACAGCTGTTAGATCCATCTTAGATCCATCTAGGGCCACCTGCTAGTCCGCTGCTCTTCGCTGCTCCGCAGTGGCGCTGACCTACGCGACGCGCTGGTGCCCGCATCTGCGTTGACGACCTCGGCAGCACTTGACTCTTCAGATTCGTAGCACAGCTGAACTCTGTGGTTCTCGCAAGGGAGCAGCGTGTCAGAGGGTGGCCGCGCGGCCTGGTTGAATAAGTGCTCACTAGAGTCTTCTGCTGGTTTGCGTGACTGTGGTGCCACTCGCGCTGCCTAGACGGGGAGAATCCAAGCGGGCTGTTGGGGCGCCTCGCTGGTTGGCCTCGCGCTCAGATCTGCTATGGGATTGAAGTGAAGCGCAACCATTCTCGACAGCCAGCTACTCTAGCCTTCCGTGTTCGGCTGTGCGGCCGAGGGATGGAGAGAAGGATGGCCAATTTTCGACTGAGGGTGTCGACGGTCGGAAGCTGCGCACCTCCAGAAAACGATCGGCTCCGGAGCGCCGGATCAGGCGGCATTCCTTCCCCGGCCTGAGAGGCTTCATATCCAATACGCACAGAGGGCCGGCCGTCTCCCTGGCGTGAGTGTACGCTCCATCACAGGCACTGCAAGGCCACACCACCTACCAACGCACTACTCTGGCCTATGACAAGTGGTGACTCCCAAGGCTCCCACCGGCGGCCAGCCCGTCAAGACCACGGCTACGGCCACGGCCAACAGCACTTGGGACAACACCCCCGCCGCCCGACCACGCCGCCGAACTTGAGCGCTGCACTTTCGAACGCTTCTTCCTGCTTGTGTGCCGCTGCTCCGGCTACTTTTCGGCCGCAGCAAGTACTCGGACAACGGAGCAGCTGGGAATGCCTCCGGTTCTGCCACGCCATCCAAGGTGCTGGATCATCCGTAGTTCCGACCTCGGAGCTCTTGAGCGTCTCGGAAAATATATCATCCGCTAGCTTTCGAGAAGCTCTTGCGAGTCGATCTGCGAGTCGTCGTTGGCCATCAGCGGGTATTCCTTGTCATACGCCTTCAGATCCTCCTACATCTTCTCGATGCCGCGGGACGTGACCCACCCCGGATTATACTGCATATCGGTAAGATCAATCCGTTCTTGGTGCCCAGTTATCGATCGGCTTCTTCGCCACGGCCTGGCCTCGATTTCATTGCCGTTTGCGTGATACACGACCTCTGAGGCGATCCGTTGGCGATGTCAGCATTGGCACCGAGTGTTTCCAAAAACAACCAACCTAGTTCTGGGATGCGCGCCACTGAGGCTGGTGTCCACTGCCGCTGGAGTTTCGTTATAGTGTTGGGTTGAGTTTGCGGAAGGGCAGAGTATAGCACTTGTGGTATCACTGCAAGGATAAATCCACAGGCAGGCGACAAAGGGAAAGTGGGTCAAGTTGTCTCGGCCAACCGCTACGACTCCCCTGCCTGTCGCCAGAAAACCTGGACCGGCAACTCACATACGTGCAGTATCAGGCACGTCTCCTAGAGACCTCGCAGGCCTACCTTGAGATTTCCTTGCAACGGGAGCGACTGGGGCGTGAACAGGAGGCATTCGAAAAGGCTCAAAAAGCCCTTGATGCCGAGAAGCAGTCTGTGGGGGCCGCGGCCAAGACTGCGAGCGAGGAGATGGACAAGGCCAAGGCCTTGTCTGACGAGGCTCGTCGCACGCTAGCTGACAAGGTGCAGCAGCTCGATCAGGACCGCAGTCAGCTGGATCAAGAGAAATCGGACCTGCAAGCTGCCCGATCCAGACTCGAATACGATGTCGCGGAGCATCAGCGTCTGGTCTCGCAAGAAGATCAGCAGCTTCAGCAGCGAGAGCTCGAGCTCCAAGGCGCTGTTACGCAGCTGGAAGCTGACAGACAACGCTGCACGACCGATTGGGACACACTGAGCGTGGAAAAGACACAGCTGGAGGTTGAAACTTCAGCACTGCAAAAGCAGCGTAGCGACGTGGAAAGCGAGCTCACGATGGCAGAGCAGCGGACATCGGATCTCGACGAGCTCGAGAAACAGCTTCGTGCTCGAGAGCAATGCCTGGAACACAAGGCCACACGAATGCAAGCAGACCAAACACAGGTCACCGAGCAGCTAACACTGGCCACGCAGCTGAGGAAGCAGCGCCAGGACGACGCCGCGCGATTCAGCGAGGTTATGAAGCACCATGCATCAATGGCACACGAGCGGTCCAAGATGGAAGACGTTCACCATCGCCTGGAGGAACAGTTGTCCAATGCCAAAGCACGGGATGTTCAAGATCGTCTTGCCCAGGTTGAGTGCTGGACGGATGCCCTGAAGCCGCTGAGAAAAGCAGTCGATACAGGGCTTGCAGATATCAAATCTCGCGAGGCAGATGTTGCTCGGCGCGAAGCGGAGCTCACGCAGCGTGTGGCCGCTGAAGATCAAAGGCAAGCCCAGCGGGACTGCGTCGAGAGCTATCTCGAGAGGCTCGATGGTCACTTTCGTACGCTCAAGTCGATGTCAAATAACATCCAGGACAGCATCATCCGGAAGCACAAGGCGGAGATGAAGTCCTGCATGGAGGAACTTCGGGGGTGCACGACAGGTGTCGGTGGCATGGGAGGCTCCGTCAGCGCTCTGGAGTCAACCATGGCGCAATTGGCAGAGCTTACAAGGACCTCCCTGGCATCTGTCACGTCACAGTCTACATCAGCCATGGCGGCGTCCCAGGACACAAGGGCCGCCGTCAACCAACGAGCGGAGCTCGTCCAAGCCCACACGGACAATGTCGAGTTCGCTTCCTCTGAGCGCGAGAAGTCAAACGAGAACGCCACCGCTGCAGTGCAGGCTCTCAAGAGCAGCCTGGACGAGTCGATAAAGGGGCTGATAACTCGCCAGTCCCAGGAGCTTCAGCAGCTGCTCTCGTCCCAGTACGGGTTGGTGACGTCCGGGGTCAAGGATGAGGTCGACGCTGTCAAGAAGGCTGCCGAGGCCTGCGAGCTCCGAGCTGCCGAGGCTCACGAGCTCGCTGCGGGTGTCAAACGCCGCCTAGACGAGGACGAAGAGCTGCGCGTCGTCCAAAAACGCCGGAGAGTTGAGCATCCTGTCAACTCCATGCTTGACTGTGTCGTGGAGCGCATCGCAGAGCTCAAACTCGTTGCCTGCACTGCCATCGACGCTGAGGGGGCTGATACGGACACTGCGGCTGTCCGACTAGGCCAAGCTCTGCTGCCTATTTTATCGAGCCAGCCAAGATTTCAGCGGCTCCTCGCGTTTGTGCGATTCGACGGATACTGGGTGGAGTCGTTTTGTCTTGCCGCCTTGGCACTGCACGGGCACGAGCCGTTAATCCAAACGAGTGTTTCTGCACGCAATTACACCGGGAGCGACAAACACTGCGACAGGGACGGGATTGGATGTGCCAGCAAGTTGTAAACAGGCTTTGTAGAGGCCTCACGCAAAACCATTAGGCGCTCTTTGGACGATGATGTAACTCTACCACCGACAAAAGCCCTTTACGCTGTTGACATAGACCTCTCCTCTATCATTAACGACCTCGCTGCTGTTGAAATAAACCAGCTCGCGGCTTGATAGAATTGCGCTGTCTCGTACCTCCACGGCTTTCACGCTCGCTACCTCAAAGCGCAAATGATTCGCTGTATTGGTATTGCTACGGCCCTATCAAGTTAACCCACTTAAACTCTACCGCTTCGACGGGCCTCTATCGCCAGCACCGTCTGCCTTCTTCTCTTTCTTCGCCGCGGCCCCGTGAGCGGCCCCTTCTGATCTACCCTGTTGCTGACCATCATCATCCTCTTTGTCGAAAACAGACTCGCTCTTAGACTCCTTAATTCTCTCTAGCGACGACGCCAACCGCAAACCCTTCCCAGCCACCGGCGGCGGCGGCGGCGGCTTGACCGGCCCAGGGGCAAAAATATCGGAATCTCGCGCACCTAGCCTCCTCATCGCCGCCATCGACGCGGTCGCCGTATCCCTCTCCTCAAACGGAATCAACTTATCCCATCCCTTCGGGTCACGGACCTCACCAAAACAAAAGTCATCCACGCGGTCCTTTACGACCTTGTCGAGCTTCTTGAGCGCTTCGGCCTTCTTGCGCTCTTCTTCCCTCTCAAGCTCTTCCTCAATGTCCATGCGCCGCAGCTCTGCGCGTCGGCGCGACTCGGCGGCGAAGAAGATGATGTCGCGCTCACGGTCATGAATGCAGGCCATGAGGTCGTCGATTTCCTCAAAGGAGTCATCAAGGTCGCGCCAGCCGGGTGCGTGCTCGTCGAAGAAGCGGGCTATCTTGATGCAGATTGTGCGCCTGGGCTCGGGGAGGGTGTCTGCGTTTTTGAGTTGTTCGGTCGTGGGTGGGTCGGGGAAGCCGTCTTCGGGACGAAATAGGGAGGGAGGGAGGCTGGTCCCCGTGCGGATGTCGGCCTGGGAGTTCAGGATGGCGTCGACGTCTACGCCGACGAGGGGATTGGCACTGAGTCCGGGTTGGGAAGGGGGTGCTTTCTTGCGATCGGTCTTGGAAGATTCTCCGCCAGTTTGTTTGGGGGCGTTGTTGAAAATTTCAAGGCCGGGAATGTAGGTCGTCTCTGCTTCCGCAGCTCTGTACGTGCTTGTTGTGCTTCGCTGGCGGTCAGCAGTGCTGCTAACCGTTGAGGAGGTCTTCTTGTTGGAGGGCTCTCCCAACGTCGTCTTGGAGTTCTTGGGAAGTAGGCTTGGACCAAGAATGGCAGTCTTTCCTGCGGGAGCGACACTGTTTGTGTTGACCAACGTAGCCTTGTTGGGGGACGCTCCCCCGGCTGGGTTGAAGACCTCGGGAGGCGGTGCAGCATCGGTCTTCGTGTACGCACCCGTCGAGAGAAGTTCGTCGGAAATTTCATCCAAAGCCTTTCTGATCTCATTGGAGAACCAGTTTACGTCAAGAGGGAAGATCTGAGCAACGGGGCCGGCAATGTTGGTCATTGCGACAACCTTCTCAGGGGGAGCAGGGTCCATCTTTTCCTGAGGAGTGCTGCCTGAAGCTGCCGCAAGAGGCTCCTTTGTCTGGGGCATGGTGCCGTTGCCAACCTTTTGTTTGTTTCTCTCGACATCGAGGGATTCATTGAGTTCCGGGACATTTTCTGCGACTCTGACCTTCTCAGAACTGGGCCAATAGGTCGTGATCAGGTTGTCGCCGGAGTTGAATGGCCCAAAATCTAACCAAATTGTCAGTTGACTACCAAAGTAAAAAGAGGGCACTACTAACCACGATTGTCCTGCGGCCCGGGAGGATACTCAGCAAGCCTCAGAAAGTCATATCCTGGCGGAGCGCGACGAACAAAATGGGCAACCTCAATGCCAGCACCATCCACCAACGCCAACGTCGGCCCGTCCCGGACATCAGGATCTTGGTCCTTTATTATGATCGTCAGGCCGTTGATCTTGGCGAAGAGTTCCTGGCTGAGGACGTTGCAGACGAGACCAGGAACATGGAGAACATTCCGCAATTCCAGCTTGCCGATGCCAGAGGGGCAGTCGGCCGTCGTTTGTCGCAAGACGTTGAGGCTGATGGTGCCGAAACCGACAACTTTCCGTCGTTCGAATAATTGGTCAAAGACATATGACTTGTGCTCGCCGATGTCCTTGTACTGGGTGAATAAAGCTCGGTCGTTGGCTGCACTGGAGAAGAGTCAGCTCCCTGGCCGTCTTTGCAAGGCATCACTCTCAGACTTACTGGACGTTCGACGTTGCCGACATGGCCCAGTCCGCTGGAGCTTCGGGCCGTTGCGCGTTGCCGGCAGCCAAGTTGGCCATGGTTCGTGAAGGCATCGCTAGGAGGTATATTTGGTGTCAAAGAGTCGTGTTGGCGATGTTTTGAGTGTCTCGGACGATGTTGTCAGGCCTCGGGCGGTGCCAGTGAGGGGTCTTCAGCAAAAAAGAGCTAGAAGATGGAAGACGGAAGAATCTATCAGAGGAACACGGCATCGCGCTTTGCCAAATGCTAGAAGATGGAAGACGGAAGGAGCTATCAGAAGAACGTAGCGTCGTGCTTTGCCAAACACCAAAATCCAGCGAAGTCACGCGCAACGCGTCTTGGTCTCCACTCTCAGCAAAAGCCCATTCTGAACAATAATACGGTACTCCTTCACACATCGCTTTGGCCAGATTTGTGCATCCAACATTGTTGTTCAATTTCCTATCCAGTCTCAGTCACTCATCCATCCACAATGTGAATGTTTCACAGCCCTCACATCAACCCATCAAAATCCCAAGGATGTCCCTTGCCTTCAAAGATGTCTCCTCATCCACCAAGTTGAGCCCAAGGCTCAGCATGAAGCTTTCAGAGTTGCCCCAGCGCTTCTCAATAAACTCCAGCTCCTCATCCGAGAACATTGTATCGACAAAGTGTCCTTCGGGCATTCTCCAAGTTTCATCGTCCTTTCGTCTTCCGCCTTTTCTCTTGAACTCTTCCTCCCACCGCATCTTGATCTGGAGTATCTTCTTCGCCCTCTCGCGGTGTTCCTCGTCATAGAACCGCAGTTTATTGGTATACAGGAAGCAGCCTATTCCTCCAAAGATTTCCCGAGCGTACTCCATCTCCTCCTCCGAAAAGACGTCCCGGTAGTGGACGATCCGCTCGGGCTTCAACGGTTTCTGTACCCTGTCACTCGACATCATGGCTCGCACAATGCCTTGGCCCTCGATGCGATCTTTCTCTTCATAAATGCTCAGCCCATGAATCTGCAGGAATTTGAACTCATCATTGAAGTGCAGTTTGAGCCACTTTCGCTCTTCTGCCGTATAGGGTTTAGCTGCTTCGGTCTTCGGAGCAGCATCAGAGGGGGTAGTATCAAGGCTCTTGCCTCTTGTGGCACTCTTGACCGCGCTTTTCCTCGCCTTGCTCTTCCCACTCTCAGCGGGCTTTGAGCTCTCAGCGTCGCTGCCATTCTTGGAAGTCCCGCCTGAAACCGATGCCTTGGGCGCGCCTCGGGAAGAAACCTCCCGGGCCTGCAGCCACTTCTCTTGCTCGGACTTGGGCCACTGCACGCTGACACCGTACATGATCCCCGTTTCAAGAGTAGTTGGCTTGAGAGCAGGACCAACCGGCGGGCCGCTGAGCTTCAAGACAGTGAGGCCGCACTTTGGATGGTCGATAAAGTATCCCAGCCGCTGGTTGCTATGATTCTTGAGCCAGCCCGCAGTTCCGTTAGACATCCGTCCGGTTTCCGCATGAAAATTTGGTGTGACAGGGGAAATGATGTTGCAAAGGGCCTTGGGGGCGTGTAGAACCAGGTCCATGCGGATGGTGGAGTGACCGCTGCGGTTCGGCTCCTTCTTGATCTTGAGCTCGACGGTTCCCCAGCCGACGACCTCCAAGTTCTGTCCGCCCATGACTGGTGTGAGGTGCGACTTGAAGGGATGATACTCAGTGAACCAGCCACGATTGATGGCGATGCTTGGAGCGGTTAGCATATCTCCGTCTGTTCGGTCGAGAGGTTTGCTCACGGGACATTGGTCCCAGTGGATAGAACCCAATCTGGGCAAAGCCCATCTGTCGATGTCGAAGTAGACATGCCGCCGAGCCGAGCTTCCATGGTCGACGACCGCGCTGGTGAATAGGAGCCGAAAGCAACGATGTCGTTGCGCTGCCGTTCAGGTTGGCGATGATGTTGAGGAAGTGAAATTTGAGTTTGCGTCCGGGGTGGGGAAACTCTGAAATGCAGTGGATAAAGTTCAAAAGCCCCGGCCCGAAAGCGAATAAACAACAAATAACGTATTCGAGCTTGAGGCTAACAAAGACACGAGAAAGCATCGCGTTCTCCGAGATGAAATAGAAAGTCCCAGGAAGCTACAGAAAGAATATGCTGAAATCGAATGGCAAGATCGTCATCATCAGCGTCCTCGACACCACGCCCCACCTTGGCACCACGATGAGGACTCGGACCGAATCCGCGCTGCCGTGGCGAGGCAGCACGTGCAGACCCCTAGCTCTGCGGGCATGGAATCATCCGACCTAGGTAGTCTGCCACGGAAAATAAGTGGGTCCCGCTCAAAAATGGTTAGCCCAAAATCAGGCTCGCTTCACCCCTGGCTCAGCTTCGGCTCACCAGTACTCACCCTACTATGAAAATTGGCAAGTTTACGCGACATGGGACCGATTTTGGGCCACCTCCGCAAAAAGGTGCCAAGATGGGAGGTCCCAGATATAGGACCCCCCATCCTAACAAAACAAACGCAGCCTTCAAAATGTAAGCAAGAAATGAGTTTAGGGCTAACGTTTTCATTCTCCGTTTTAAGACTCTGCATTGTAGCGGGTGAATATATTATGGCTTCGGAAGATGTGAGACCTAGGGGGTAGTTAGCTTACAGAGTGCTGAAGGGGAGAGGTATACGCGACATATTTGATGCGCGCGAAGGTATCAACGCCGTATTCTCACCAAACTAGGCCCAAACCGTATGAATTGGCAGTTAATTGACTTAAGCAACAGCTTCATGTTTATAACCCCACTCAACTATTCATATTACAAACATCCCCCCCTGCCGCAGCAACGACTTGCGCTGTGTTGAGTTTTTGTCGGTGTAGAGCAAAATCAAGAGGTATCGTCCCACAGTCGTCTTGGGCGTTGGCGTCAGCCCCACCTTCAAGAAGCAGATTTACCGCGTTAGTGTGACCATTCATCGACGCTTGCTGTAACGGTGTCGTTCCTTCGCGTCCGGGAATTCGCGTCGGCTCCCGCTTCTAGCAAGGCGGCGACTGTTTCCTCATGTCCCCTTTCCGCGGCAAGGTGCTGGCAAGTGACTCCCGTTATGTCGCCAATCTCTTTAACGACGTTAGGGTCAATGCCGTCGAATCTCAACACATACTTCACCTCCTCCGTTATGCCGTCCATTACGAGGTCAAATAAACGTTCCTCTGGCGTCTGACCGATATCGTCGTCGTTGATGGTTAGCGGTTGAAACTTTGCACCAGCGTCGACCAGGAGCTGTGCGATTTCGTAGCTCTCGAGCTGCATCGCCATGTCGACCGTTGTGAATCCCACTTCATCCTTGATAGTTAGCCTGGCTCCTGGGTCTAGGAGAGCTCGAACGATCTCTTTGTACTGTCTTAGCACAGCTATATACAGAGGCGTAAGACCAAGATCGTTAGAAATAGCGTCCATATCAGTGCCTGTACCCAGTAGCAGCTTGGTGATACCGTACCAGCCATGATCTGCGGCCTCGTAGAGCGCGGTGGTGAACTTGGATTTCCCAACATTTACTACGCCGTCCTTGCTGGCTGCCGTGGGCGGTATTCCAGAAAACACCGAGCTGTTAAGGTTGAAGGTGAACATGGTCCCCATGTCGGGAGATAAGTGGCCAATGTACCCGAACGAGTCCGTCAGGGAGAAGTGATCCGCCCAGTCGGTATACTGCAGCGTCCACCGGACCGGACCCCGGTCGGCCGATACCAGCCCACTCTCGCTCTCAAAGCGTCTCATTTGCCTCTCGCCTCGCCACTGTTTATCTGCGTGCCGGAGCCCCCTACCTATGCCACGACGAGCAGGCGCGGGGCTTCCACCGCTATTCGAGACTCATTACTCCCGAGTTCGCCGCACCCGAAGCCACAGCGGAGCCCATGAAAAAGAAGCAAGCAAAGAGGGCCCGGGGTCAGCCAGGCCCATGGACCACAGGAACATCCCGGACACATACTTCGGGAAGATAATGACGGCCGACTCCATAACCGGCTGTAAGACCGTGGCCCAACTGGCCGACGGAGATGGGGAACAACCCGGCGAAAGAAAAGCCGATGACCAGGGAACACCAAGAGGAGCAGTGGCTTACTGGGGAACAAGGCCACGGCAACCGCAAGGTAGAGGACATTGAGACCCCGGCAGCCGCGGGCGCAGCCCTGGCGCACAGGGTCATCGACTAACCTATTGACTGGCAGCGCCCTGGCGGGGAACCAGGACCCCGCGAGAGAAGTCCCGGAAAGAGCGAGGGGGGGGGGGGGGGGGGGTGGCGCCCCGTTTTTTTAATTACAACCCCAAGAGGAAGTCCCGAAGATTGGGCGGAAGAAGTTGGCACATG
>MU865987.1:0-158926 GCA_033296975.1 Podospora aff. communis PSN243 | reverse complement strand
GGGAGGGCACCCGCAGGAGGCTTGCCTCTGATTCGTTACTAGCCCCTGGTCCGTGCGTCCCTCGCTTACGGGGGTCGCGTCCGAGGTCGCGACAGAAAAGAGTGGATTTTAAGGATTAGGCGGTATAGGTGTTTCGTCAGGCGAAAACAAATAAGTGTCATAAACTAGGGTTAGAGTTTTAGTGTGGTTAGCGGGCCCTCTATGAGGTTATGTAACCTTGGAGAGGATCCTAAAAGGGTTATCCTCGGAGGCAGGCCCTTCCACTACCGGCCAAGCCCCGGTGACACCAACTTGGCTGCCTGGAATATATTCCACAAACCCAGACACTGGGCCCGGGTGGTTCGGGCACAGTTCGATGATAACTCCGGCCCGTGCAACAGGTTCGGGGTTCACAGGGGTTGTACCGTGGCAGATGGCAGATGGCAGATGGCTTATCCAATCTGATCGCACCACCACGGCAATCAGCCTAGTCGATCACTCAGGGCTCAAGTGCGAGTCGACTTCCGCCGGTGTTACCCATTATTAGGGACAGCTTCTTTCCAACTTTTCGAGTATGTCACATGGGACCCTCATCACGCCATCCCCGAGTACCACCAGCGATTCCACAAAGTTTGGCAAGCAACAAAAAGTTGCAGATAACCACATCGTCGACACCCAAATAAATATTCATCCAGCTATACTCAACCGTCATAGTCACCGTTGCTTACGTCGCCATGGTACACGAAGCACATGTTACCCCACCGCGCAACCACATCGACGGAGGCCTCGAAGCGACAGGAGTTTGCCTTGCACTGATGGACAGGCAGCAACCATATGATGCTGTTGCTCCAAAGGCTATGGCGTTGTTGGACAGAAACCCATGGAGGGCTATAAAGGAAGCGATTCCCTAACCTGTCGGAGGAGTTGAGTACTGAAAAGATGTGAGTGGCGGCCGCGCAGTCACGGGTTCGTTACGCCACCGAAAAGTCTAAAACGCCGCAAAAAAGTCATACTCAGGCCAAACATCACCGTCCAGTTTTGTATCAATTGCAACAACCCGTTCCGCCATGCCGCCCAACGACGATCCGGGCTCAAAGTACTATTCAGGCTGGCGAGCCAACGGCGGTTCACACTCAAACTACTATTCAGGCTGGCCAGCCACCGGCGGTTCAAACTCAAACTACCATTCCAGCTGGGACGCCGAGTACAGTGATCCCCGGTATGAAAACAACACGGCACGCCATCCCGCCCAGTACGCGACAGAACAACATGCTGCTGGGCCAGCCCCCGATGAAGAAGAATGGTACCGGTACACCGAACAACAAAAGCTGGGTCTGGAACGCCTGCAGGCCCTCCGGTGCCCAGGGATCCCCGCCACAGAGGAATCCGCCTTCGCCGAGCAAGCAGCGTCCGGCCCACATGATCGTCAAGACCGCTACGAGAGTCCTGATCCCCCTCGATCATCTAGCTCCTGCTCCCACGTAACCCCTATGCCCTTCCCCCCTTCCTTACCAACACCCCCTAACACCCTCACAGTACTCCTGCACCAACCTCCCCCCTTCCTCCCCCGTCCGGCGCGTCTCCGTTGTAGACGCCCACGAACAAATCCAACTCGCCCCCTCCGACAGATGGGTTTACGACCCCCCCGCCGCCGAGGGCTGCAAATGCGATTACCCCAAGGCTTTCCGCAACAACGAAGGGTTTGAATTGAAGGCGCAGAAGAACGTGAGGGAGTATCCTGTGAAAGCTAACGAGTGCTGGGATCCGCAGACGGCGCCGGGGCCGCTGAGGGGGGTGTTTGAGGAGGGGGATAGGACGAAGGTGGATTTTGTGTATCATGACCCGACGAAGAGAAGGTTGGGGGCGGGGAGGGATATGAGCAAGGCGGAGAGGAGGAAGGGGAGGGGGGCGGAGGAGGTGGGTAGGGAGGCGGGAAGGGAAGGGGGGTACGGTTGGTAAGGGGTGAGTGTGGTGAGTGGGTTGGTGCGGAGGTGTTGGTTGGGTGGTGGGAGTGGGTTTTCAGGGGGAAGAATCCAGATTGTTAACAGTGTCTGCGGAGTGATGATTTTTTGCAAAGAAGGAAGGGAGGAATCTCGCGTTGCAGGTTAAGCTATGTAGCTGGTAGGAATCTTTGAGTGCCTGGTTGTATGGAGGCGACTTTGAGGTCCATTGAGACAATGAGACGGCCTCCAGGGTTGCGGCAAGGGCTTGGATGAGTCCCCTCGGCTTGCCCGATCCGGGACTCAGAGCTAAAAAAGACCATGAGTACAACATGTCATAAGGTAATGGTTCATCGAATTCGCGTCAACTAGAAGCCATAATGCTTTGAAATATCTCTCAGTGGCCTTTTGAGGTCTTGTCAAAAGCCTTTACTTCATCGATAGGCCTGAGAGAAATTCTGCAAGGCCTTTGGCAAACTTTTCAAGACGAGCAGGTTGTCTGAATAGGCGCCACCATGGTCGAATAGAACGGTACTCGGAACTGACGGGGGCGATGAGAACTCTTCTCCATCACCAGTTGTGGAAAGCTGCAACCGAGGCCTGATTTCGGGTTGTGCCTTGACAAGACATTTAGACGCGAGTTGTTTTCCTTGGAGGATGAGTTGGTCAACCATGGTCCGATAGTGCGGAAGTCGCACCCTCCCGCAAGTCAAACCACATGTGGGATGAGGCTTTCATTGGACGAGGGGTTCCTTGGGTGAGATCATTTTAGTGCGCGAATGCCCGCTTTTCGAGTTCCATCTCCAACCAATCGATTCCCGACGCTCCCCTGACAAGACTCGATGAGAAGCAGCACATCTTCCTCAAACATGCAGGAACGCCATCCCCATGACACATCACCACTCACAAGCCAGAATCGATGATGGCAATCAGAGCGGGCGACCAAGAATTGGCGGACGTTCCAGAACACGACTGATCCGACCATTACCCTTTTCGGAAGGTGCATTCCCGTCCCATGACATCCCCGCTCGGCACGTAGACGCACCACTGCAACGCACTGCCGAACCGCCTTCCCTGTGCGTGAGGCGCCGCCCCTCCCCCAGAGACAGCCCAGGCCGCCTATCTTATCGAGGTAGCTCCCTAGGGTTTTGGCTGACTCCCGGGTCACATCGCACGCGGGATTTGCAAGACGGTGCGGACGGGAGCATCTCGCTCTCGGGAAGGTTACGTCGCTTGGGGTGAGCGACTCGGCCCAAAACGGCAAGTGCTTGCATCCCCCCAGAATCACGGAATCACGGCGGCCCAATCGATCGCCAAGTCATCAGATCCACGGATTGAGGACCATGAAACGGCCATATGAAGGTGCTCTATAAGAGCAGGATGTGCGCCGTGCCCAGACAAAGAGGCGCACCTCAGCACACCACTCACCCGTCCGCCCGATATTAGGTTGGGACTGCACTTTGCATCTTGCAGTGCCAAGCAGATATCCCGAAGCCATCGCCATGAAGTTCACCAACAGCGTGTCGGCCCTCCTGGGCTTCCTCGCCTTGGCGTCGGGCGCGTCGGTGCAGACGCGGGACCTCGACTATGTCTCGTACGACGGGTACAAGGTCTTCCGTCTCTCCTTTGGCGACAATGTGGCCAAGGTCAGCAGCATCATCGAGCGTCTCGGCCTCACCACCTGGAAGGGTGCGCCGGTGGCGGGACGCCCGAGTGATATCGTCGTGCCCCCGACCCAGGTCGCCAACTTCTTGGCTGAAGTTCGCGGCATGACTTATATCACCATGCACGAGGATCTCGGCAAGTCCATCGAGGACGAGGCCCCAATCAGCGCCTATCAGGGTATTTGGCTTTGTTCCCAGCTCCTTTGAGTAGTCACTGATGGTGTATGCAGCTGGAAGAGCGCCTGATATTTCGTGGTTCAACTCGTACCACAGCTATGCCGAGCACCTGCAGTGGCTCAACGACCTCCAGGCGGCGTACCCCACGCGGTCCCAGGTCGTGTCTACCGGCACCTCGCTGAACGGCCGCAACATCACCGGCATCCACTTCTGGGGCAGCTCCGGCAAGGGCAAGCCCGCAGTCGTCTTCCACGGCACTGTCCACGCCCGCGAGTGGATCAGCACAATGGTCGTTGAGTACTTCGCCTTCCACATGCTCAGCAACTCCGGCAACGCTGAGATGGCCAACTTCCTCAACAAGTACGACTTCATCTTCTTCCCCATCGCCAACCCCGACGGTTTCGTCTTCACCCAGACCAACAACCGCCTGTGGCGCAAGAACCGCCAGACCACCTCTGGCAGCACCTGCATTGGTCACGACATCAACCGCAACTGGGCCTACAAGTGGGATGTCTCTGGCGGTGCATCCACAAACCCGTGCGCAGAAGATTACAAAGGACGAGCTGCTCTTGATGCCCCTGAGACGGCTGCTCTGGCTGCCTTCCTCCGCAACACCAAGGCGTCGCAGGGTGTCAAGCTCTACATGGACTGGCACGCGTATTCGCAGATGTTCATGACTCGTGAGTGCTCCGGAATGTTTTGATAAGAACCAGCTGCTAACCTTTCCAGCCTATGGCTACTCCTGCACCGACGTCCCCGCCAAGAACACTGAGTTGCTGTCTCTTGCCAGTGGCGCTGCTGCCGCCATCCGCGCTGTCTTTGGCACCACCTTCACCACCGGAAGCATCTGCAAGACCATCTACAAGGCCACCGGCTCCAGCGTCGACTACGTCAACGAGGTTGTCAAGGCCGACTACGTCTTCACTGCCGAGCTTCGCGACAAGGGAGCCAACGGTTTCGTTCTCCCCGCCAACCAGATCATTCCCAGCGGCCAAGAGGCGTACGCTGGTGTTAGGTATCTGCTTCTCAACATGAAGTAAACAAAGAAAGTGTCTTGGATATTTTTTGCATTAGTCCTTCGCTTCTGAGAACATATTCTACTACTCCTCCCAGTTTGAGATGAAACACCTTGCCCGTTTGTGAACCTTGCGCTTGAGATACGCCGCCGCACCTTTTACCACCGAGCCCCCGTCGTCCGATGAGCCAGGGTCATTGGGATCAAACAAGACCAGCTCATTGAGCAAATCCACACATCCTCTCTCAGCCGAAAGCTCCGAACTCTCCCTCATGTACACAACAACCTTGACCCCCGCCTTCCTCCCCATCTTCTCCAACGCCCGGAGATTCCCACCCACCAAAAAGCTATAAACCCCCGTAATCCCCGGCCCATCCCTCCCCCCCTGCCCAAAACCCCTCAACCTCAACATCAGCCTCACCTCCTCCAGCTCTTCACACTCCCGCAAAAACTCCTCCAAAGCCGGAATCACCACCCCCGGCGCGCACCCCTCCAAATCCTCATCAAACACATAATCATCCCTCAGCGTCAGCACCTTTAATCCAACCGGCAACACCTCCCCCAACCTCCCTCCCCCTATACCACCCCAGGTATTAAAAAGCAAATACATCGGAACCTCCACCCCCTTCAACGCATCACACCCCCTCAACGTCCCCAACCCCCCTCTCCGCTTCGAAATCCCAAACACCCAGTCTGCATCCGAGATGTACCCCGTGTTTTCCGTCGTCGCAGCGAGGTCAACGCTAATCCTCAACGTCTCGATTGTGGAAGCGACGCTCTGCACTGCTGCACTAAAAGATTCCCACATCGCCGTGTTGTCTTCGATGTGGAAGCCATTCGCGTCCGCAACGAGGGTGTCCATGTCTTCGATGTGGAAGTATGAGAGTTCCGCTAGCGCGGGGGTGCAAGTGAGGAGATGGGATAGGGCGGAGGGGTGGGTGAAGTGGGATGTTAGGTTGAGGGTTAGTAAAGAAGGGAGGGAGGGGTTGAGGAGGAGGGTGGGTTGGAGGGCTTGGAAGGGGGTGGTTAGATGTTGGAGGGTGGGTAAGGGGGAGGAGAAGAGGGATGCGAGGGGGGGGTATTCGGTGGGGAAGATGTTGATGAGGCGGGAGTCGATGGTGTTGAGGATGGCGAGGTTTGTGAGACGGGGGAGGGTGCGGAGGGGGAGGTGGGATTGTTGGAGGAGGGGGTAGTCGAGGGTTAGGGAGGCGAGATTGGGGAGGGCGCGGAGGAGGGTGCCGACTAGGGCGCCGGGGTTGCCGTTTTGGACTTCGTTGCGGTGGAGTTGAGCTGATTCGGTGTCTTCGAGGAGAGGTTGTACTTTGGTGTCGAAGAATTTCAACCATTCTGGATCGCTGTCCGTGGGGGTGGGACACAGGGGCAGACGAGTCGCCCATGCCGATGGTTCTGTGCCTGACAGCAGCACGGCGGTTTTTACTTGCTCTGCCAATTCGGGGTGGTGGGAAATGGTTCGGAAAAATGGGTGGATTTGGTGAGCGCGGTTACTCTCGTTCTGTTCTCCGCCATGGCTGAACGTCCACTCGATTTGGGAGTACAGGGGCGGCTCGGCAACGGCCTGCGCGCGTTTGGATGTTTGGCAGAAAGAGGAAAACGAAGAGCGAGGGAGGTAGTTGAAAATCTCGCTCAACACCTCTGCGGGGAGGGAGAGTAGTAATGCCATTCTCGTGAGTGAAGCTTGTCGGTTGCGCGTGAAATGAGGAGTTGAGGCGCTGACGAGCACGACCTGACCGCCCTTGAAGAAGAAATCCATTCTCTCTAAGCGCGCATCGGTCAAGGCTCTGGGTGGTAGCGAGACGAGCTTGCTGAGTTGGTCGCTTGGCAACATGCAGGATTAGTTCGAAAAGGGGCTCCATCGCGGCGCCAAGCTCAGCTACTTTCCACCTCCTATTCACTGGGCCATCAACCTCTTTAGCAGGAGAAATGCCTAATGTAAAATGTAGCGGGATGTCTCGGTCTCGGCTATCATAACATCAATAAAGAGGTATCCTGACCATCAGGATACAACCAACTTCCAAGTTCGAGACCAATCCGTAAGCCAACCAACATCGCCAAACCCCTTTTCGCACCGCGCTCATGATACCCAAACAAGGTACAGATGATCCAAACCAACCATCACCTGCAGGAACCCAAACCATCGCCCAAAGAATATCGGTACTAGAAGTAAAATTGCTGCTGCTGTGGTTGCCCCGGCGGAGGATGCGCCAAAAAGTCAAAGTTCATCGAGTCGACACCCGTATTGAAGGGATCGGGTTGATCTGCTAGTTCAGCATCAGTTTCCAGCAGCAACCGGCGAAAACGCAAACTTACCCCAAAAGATGGAATCGTAAACCTCCAAAGGCTCCATGTACGCCCCCGCGTCGAACGGTGATACGTCCGGGAGGGCGCCTGATGCCGGCAGGGGTTGAGCAAATGGCATGCTACTGGCTCGTGTTAGCGAGGTCAAGGTTCTGCTCGTGATCAAGTCCCACCCAGAGAAATCAGGCATCCCAGGGGCGACCCCTTGCTGCTGCTGTTGGAGTTCGGCCATGGCTAGCGCGGCGTTTTGATGGGGGTCAAGCCCGTGCGGTGGAACTTGAGCTTGTCCGGTTTGGCCATGCTGCCCATTCGACGTGCCGTTGGTCAGACCCGAGACGGCGCCGAAGTGCAGCGGGGTGCGCGCGCCCGAGGCCGGCCCTGATATGCTGCCCTCCCTCTTGAGTCCCGGTCGGAGGAGGCTTCCGTGGTCGTAAATATTCTTCAGCGCTGTCAGTGCCCTAGACAACGGCCCTGAGAGCTCAATATCGTGGTCTGATTTCTGAATATGGGGCTGCGGCGACGTCTGCTCCTTAGCTGCTGTCGCCGATAGTGCCGAGATGAGGTCGCCTTGGAGCTGCCGCACTTCGGGATCGGCCTTTGTTTCGCCCAAGAGGCCCAGAAGAACCGCCGATGACAACCCATGGTAGGTGAAGGCCCACGACCTCGTCGGAATCACGGATAGCTGATGCATCGCCAAAAACATGCGCACCGTCTCAGTAAGGTTCGCCTTGCAACGATCTGCTAGGAGCTTCTTCTGCGCGGCGTCCAGCCGGGTCCCGCCCCTGTTGAGTAGCGCTGGCCGGCAGCATACGGAAACAATGAATGCGGTGTGGAGACGAATTGCAAAATGCTGTAGACGATCCAGGGCCGACTTGCAGGCGTCTTTGCTTCGCAGTTGCAACATCAGTTTGTTGCGAATGCTCTCAACGGCAACGCAGTTGTCTATAATCTCAGCATAGGTTGCCGCGGCAATCGCATCGGGGTTCAGGCGCTGCGAGATGATCTGGTCGAGGTGATACATGGCTTCGAGGTATGCCCACCCTTCGGTCTCGGCCGTTGGGGACATCGGTATTGGGCAGCATGGTATGTTGGTCATTGGCATTCGGTCGAAGGAAAGGGAGGTGAGGGTATCGTGCCAAAGACAAGTCCACCTTTCGGAGTCAGCAAGGGCATGGACAAAGGAAGAATCAACAATACCATAGTTTCCGTCTCGACATCTCCTTCTTCACGGCGTCGGGAGTCGAGCGTGAGTCAATGTGCTGTGTTCGGTGGAGACCAAGAGACTGCGCCAAACGGCAAGTCAAACCCAATAGCGCCCATGACGCCTCGGCTTTCATGTCATTAAGAAGGACAAACCCGACCATCAGCATGGCCTGAATGGAGTCGAGGTTTGGCCTGGCAGATATCAGCATACGCGATTCGCCGATGCCGTGTTTCAACATACCTTAAAAGGAAATTTCCGAGCCGCAAGAAGTGGAAAGAAATCTGGATATAGTTCTGGGAATCTTTGGTGCGGACATGGTAGGGGGAGTCGTGGTACTGTGACCCGACGGCGAGGACAGCAAACAGCAGAGCAAGCCATGACGCAGAGACCGGCCTGGTTGTCTTGGTGGAAGCTCTAGCATTCTTGGCGCGGTCCTCCAGATACACCATCAACTTTGACTCGAGGTCGTCGATGTCGATGACGAAACCCCAGAAAGGCTGGGGGATTTCCTTGTACGTCCGGAAGAGTCTGGGGCCAGGGTTAACAGCGATCTACAAGTACGGGACAGTGGAACAAACTTCATGACCTCCCGGTCAGACGGAAGCTCGGAGGAGATGTCAGATGTCAGTTTGCTGAGGTGGCGCGCCGACATCAGCGGGAACGGAGCCGAGTTGTCGAGGCCGAGGAGGGACCGCATGTCCTGGCGGATTACGTTCACATCCTCGGGCTTGTTGCTGGCTGTCTGCTCTCGCAGCAGGGCAGGGATACTGTTCTGGCCAAAATCTCTGGTGATCTCGGTGGGCTCGGACTCTGTACGACCAGTCAGCTCCGCCCATCAACACAACACATCGTCCGCGGCACCCACCGTACGCACTGATGGACTCGCGGGCCTCGTTGCTCTGGCTCCGAGATGCAGGCTCGTCGGGCGAGTGCGGCCGCTTCTTGGTTACCGAGTTGGTGTCGGAGAAGGAACCGGTCTTGCCAGCGGCGGACTTGTTCGGTTTGTAGGAGCAGAGCCCGGGGTGTTCCCGCTTGACGCAGTTCTCGCAGGGGGCTTTGTTGTCACACTTGACCTTCCGTTGGCGGCAGGGCCAGCATGCGGTGCCTGTACACTCGTGAGCTGGTGCCATCAAACAAGGGATTGACCAATCCCTGAGTTGGCCACACAGGGAGAGACAGATGTTGGGACGGGAGCGGGACGGCAGCGCGTGTCGTGGCAGATGCCGAGGGATCGCCAGGCGCGCCCGGAGGCGAACGCCAGCTGCGTTTGTCCGTTGCGGAGGGGGGCGGGGTAAAGGGGGGCGACCGGAGCAACACAAACTGCCCGACGACCCACTTACCATATCGCACTTTGCGATGAGAATGGATGATGCGACTAGCCTCCTCGGGCGTGAGCTCCTCGAGGTTAGGGCTCTCGTGCGCGTCCGACATTGGGCAAGAGAGTGTGCGCGCGACGGGCGCGCGATGGGTGCGCGATTGCGCAAGATTCTGGTTGTGGTGCGGCGACTCGGGAGGGGAAGGGGACCGTGATGGCCCTCAAGCTTCGAGCTTCAAATTGTCGTGGGGCAATGGGACGCTCGCGCGGGCGGGCGCCGCAGCCGTCGTTCAGTCGAGTCGCCAACCAGGTGTGGACCCGCACTTCCGACTGCCAACGTCGCTAGGCGCTATGGACTCGGGGCTAAAGCGTGGTTACGGGCGTCCCTGAGCCAGTTCCAGGTTTGTGGACGCGTTGGACAGAGAGGGGATGGTGGACGACTGAATACCGATTGAAATCCGAAAGCGATGGCCCTCATCGGCGCAGACCCCGAGCAGGGTCGAGTTTTAACGTGGGGAAGCTCGGAATCTGCGGCCTGCGAGTGGCGGCGGGGGAGCCTGTTGGGCGCTGACTGAGCTGGGGTCGGACCCACCCAGGACCCTCTTCAAATCCCGACTGCCCCTCATCCGCTTCAGCATTTCCTCCTTTTGTCTTTCCCAAGACGCAGCCGTGATCCGATTGAGTGGAAGAAGAGTGGCCCAAGAGGCCTCATGCTCAAATACCCGATCAACCACAACCCAGAATCGTCAACATGAGGTGTCGGACTAGGAAAGGGAGGGGAAAGGTTTGTTTTGTGGGCCCATGCGTCCATCATGGCCCGTGCGTTACCCAGCCAGCCAGAGCAGAGGCGACGGCACTGCCCGAGGTGTGGTGCGGGTCTTGGCGAGCTTTGTCGACACACGGCCCAGGGCATCAGGCAAAATGCAGTGCGATGCCGCAGCCAACAGATTGCAACGTGGAACGGCCTTGCAGATAAATCGAGGCCTTGCAATGAATATGAAAATTCCCAGAGCTACAAGGCTGTCTCTTGTCAAGATGGAGAGTGTCTCGAGAAGTGGAGCAGCGTCCACTGTCGGGACCCTTGCTTTGATGACGGATTAACTGGTCCCGGCGCCGGATTTGCGCACCATTCCGGAAATGGAAGGGTGTGGAAGGCATCCTCGAACTTGCCCGAGTTGCCAGGCACAACATCGTTTGCAACCGGACACCACCAGACAGCTGTTGGGCTGCCCCATCGACTGTTGGGATCCATTTCGAGTGATTGAGACGAGGTACGTGCTAGTTTTCTGATGCTTCAAGTCATAACTCTCCACTGGACGCCACGGGCGTTTTTTTGGCGACCGTTGCGTCGTTTGCATTCGGTCAAAACCCAGGCGACGCCACTCCCAAGGAATCTCCACAGCGGACAGCCGCTGCCGTGGGCCTCAGCAAAGAGCATCCTGAGGCAGAAAGTCGACACACTGCCCGGAACTTCATGTCTCCCCTGACGCAGATGAAGAAGGACGACTTCTGTATCAGTCTGTGATGCCGAGTTTTGGACGCCCTTCATAGCGGTTGCCCTCCACGGCATGACAGATGGGTAGCTGCGGGCAGGCATCTTCGTCGACGCCTGAGGCCGGGGCGGGCTCCCCGGAGCCAGCAGCCTTGACCTCGAATTCTTTTGACTGACAGGAGCACAGCAGGCTGCGTCAATTCGATATCATCTTTTGAAAACTTTCGACCTCAGGTCCCTACATCGAAAAGCAAACACAAACGACGAAGCGACGACTCACCCAGGGGTTCAGGGGTCACACAAGCTCCTGTCCCCGGTAACCCCAATCGAATCAAGCCTCGAGCTTGGAGTCCCAACACAACAAGGGGAGGTGTCTAGTGCAGACCTTGGCGGGATAATTGTCTTGTCCTTGTATGTTTACGTCCCTGGACGCTTTTCCTGCTTGTGCATTGCTCGCTATTCTTTTGGCCCCTCTCTGGCCCGTCCGGTTACAACAGGCTCGATCTTTCCACAGCCTCGCCAAAGACATTGACCATTCACTGTCGGACGGGGGCATTTTAATCAACTCAACCCGGCCATGCAACTGTATTCTTCTCAACTTCACTGCTGTTCTTCAGTCACCTCTGTTATAATTGTATTTCATGTTTATCTTTCGTGCCAATCTCCCTTCTTGTTCTCCACTTTAATCTCTATGAAGTCAACGGCGTTGTATTCGAGTTTCTCACATCAGGACTGTGGCATCAAGGGACCGCAGTGGCAACAGTCTGAACCACGCGATCGCAATGCTGACACACAAGTAGCGTCTTGGAGGCACCGGATGACAAAGCTGCCGTCTCAAGAGTCCAAGTCTTCGGGTCTCGTGTCCGCATCGACCTCTAGCCTCCGCGTTCATCCCAGCCAAAACAGCTCGGGTTCCCTATCGATCCTATAATATCTCCAATTTCTCCTCCATCTGAACAACACCGGTTCCACCTTTGATCCGTTCATCTCCGATTTTCGCAATCATCCCATCATCCGCCTTGCCATGCTCGAACCCTAGACACAGACCGCTGTTTGACATACCGCTATTTCATCCCGTGGCGTGCCGGAGACTGATCGGAGGAAGTGGCTACCAGGCAAGCGCGACCGGCTTTGGAGTGAAGTATAAAGAGCTGGGGATTCTGGGGGTTCAGTGCCATGCCAACACGTCCGGCAGGGTGCGGCGCCGTTGCTGACGTCCCCATTGTCCTGCACAAGACTTCACGAAAACTGCGGGAGGTGGTGCGCGACTTGAACAAGACGCACAATGTCGGCCTCATCCTTCCCGATCCCACCAGTTCTCCAAGTCAGAGATTCGACGAGGAATACCGCCGCTGCTCTCAGATCTGTGACCTGCTAGCACACATCATTGCCAAAGATGATGGAACTTTGCAGAGGGTACGCACCAGCTTCGTTCACGAAGTGAAGGCCGAAAGCCAGAAGTGGGTCGTCATCTCATCTTCGCCCTCGAATTCACTTCCCAGGGCAGAGACTGCTGGCGAGAAACTGCGCCTGCAAGAGGTTCTCCTCGAGCTCTTGCAACGCTGCGTTCCCGCCAACCAACTGTCTTTTTCTTCTTTAGCCACAGAGAATTCACGGGCTTCCGAAGACTCGCAAGTCTCTCGCAACTCAATTCCTTCCCAAACCTCACGCCGTTCCCGCACTTCCCAGAAACGACCCGAGTCTCGAGAACCAGCAATTCCAGTCGAGATGGGGGAGGTGATGGACGTTGAAACACCCCCCAAAGGAAAGTCCAAGCGACCCTCCGACGAGGAGTTGTCGCCCTCCGAGTGCGCAGCAAAGAAGAGAAGGGGCAAGGCCAGCAGCCCTCCACGATCTTCGCCCAAAGCGTTCTCAGCCTTGGACCAAGTACCTCGCCGTCGACGCGCTCAGACCGACAATAGTAGCAGCGAGTCGTCATCATCATTCAAAACCCCGAACGAGAACAAGCCCGCCCCGATCAAGCCCACCGTGGACCTTGCGGTCGATGCCATGTCTGATGTCGAATTCGGCGATGATGAGAGCGATGATCACGATCAACCCTCTCAGCCGCCGCCGCCGCCGCCAATCCAGAGGAGGGTCATAACTACACTGTCGCAAAGGTTCCCCCCGGTTGGAAGCCAACGACCGAGCACAGCAACCTGGAACCAAGGCCCCAGCGTTGTCCCGCAGAAGACCCCCCGAGCCGCGGCCGCAGTCCCATGTCCAAACCAAAATATGCCCGTTCGTCCACGTCACTCCATCACGTCCAACGGGAGCACGGACTACCACAGTGTGGAAGAGATCGTCATTTCGAGCGACGACGACGAGCCCGTCCCAATTGCGCGGCCATCAGCCCTGAACACGACCCCGAGACGAACACAGCAGGCTGTTGCGCCTCCATCCACAAGGCCACAAAATTTACAAGGCTGCTCAACAACCCCAGCCATAAAAAAGACATGCTTCACCGCAGCGCCTCTCCCAACAACCCCCTCACGGGCCCAGGCACCCCCTAGGAGACAGTTTGCCACTCCGCGGACGCCGAGAACGCCGGCAAGGCCACCCGTGACACCATCCTCACGCACCCCTACCTCTGCTGCCACCATTGCAACCATTCACAAGCGCTTGCAAGGAATCTGGCGTAGGTAGAACTTTACCCGATATGACGTAGTTGTCCCCTCGCTAACGTCTACTTCCATTTAGCGACATTCCCCGGTTGGCTTCACGAAGCTCCCCTTGCCGTGGCCTGGGAGATGATGCGCATCGGCGTGCACTGCAAGGTCGATCTGAACGCTTTGGATATGCACTATAATCCGGAGTGGGCCACGCCCCGCGGCATTGAGAAGATGTGGGAAGACCTGAAGGCGTATGACAAGGAATACCCACTGATGGTCAACGACGACTCGCTGGTCGACTTGCGCTTCAAGAGCTTCCCTGCGAAGCCAGCGGATGGAATCTTTGCCGAGGCGCTCAAAAGCTTCGAGTTTGCTGGGAATACTGTCGTCATGGTTGCTTCTTTGGACTACGCCCATCCCAAGGACACGACGGGCCCTCTGTTCGTCTTGGACATGAAGCCTCTCAAGTTGGAAAAGGGATGTCGCCTCACCCGCCGCTTCGGGGCCGACCGTTTTCTCGAAATTCTCATCGCATCGCCCACCAGTTATGCCGCTCAGCATGCCAAAATCCCCGGCGCTTCCGAGGCCATTATCCACTGGCTGTCATTGAACCAGCATCCCCTCGCAGGAAGGGAATGGCGCCCTTTCTATACCAAGTCGGCTGGGTTCCGGAACCACAAGACAGACGATACCCTCCTGCCCGCATCACAAGCGGCGAAGAAGGTGCAATCAGAACGCATTCACCTCTTCGCGGAAGACGGAGTCAATTTCAAGGCTGCGCCCCCCGACCAAGATTTTGTTGTGCCAGTGGACGAGACGATGGAAAGCCGCACTCGTTTCTCCGTGATGCAGATGCTCAATTGGCTCCTTCAGATCGACAGCAATATGGACCAGCCTTACTTGAAGCTCTTCTCCCGCATTTCTCTTGGCCTCACCAAGACAACCCCAGCCATAACGTTTCGACAAGACCAGTTTATTCACCAAGAGAAAGATTTGGTCTCGCCCGCCGGGAACGTCATGAACGACGGCATTGGTCGCATGTCTCTGGCTACCGCTCGCCGCCTCCGAGATGCCCTCGGCTTACCGGACATCCCCTCCGCTGTACAGGGGCGTATCGGCTCTGCGAAGGGCATGTGGATCCGCGATGTTGATGACGACGGCTGCCTCACAGAGGACGGAGAAGAGAATTTCTGGATCGAGACATTCCCTTCGCAGAGAAAATGGATATGCGACTTTGAAGACCCCTTGAAGCGCACGCTCGAGGTCAAGGACGTATCCAGGGAGCTGTCTTCTGGCAACCTGAACCTCCAGTTCCTGCCCGTGTTGGAGGACCGCGCCATCGACAGGGACAAGATGCGCAAGGCCCTTGGAGATCGACTAAGACGCGACCTGGCCCGGGAGTTCGAGGCTCAGGACAACGCTTTCACCAGTCCCATTCACTTCAAGCAGTGGTTGGGGCAGCACTTCAGCACCCGCAAGCGACGAGTGGCCCATGGTCACGTCGCCATGATTGGGGGCATGCCCGAAAGCAAGGAGGAAGAGATGCACATGATGCTCGACAGCGGCTTCGTCCCGAAAGACTGCAAGTACATGACGGAAGCCACACTCAAGCTGCAACAGAATATGTGCGATGAGTTGAGGACAAAGATGAAGATCACGGTCGGATGCTCGGCTTACGTCTACATGTGCGTCGACTTCACCGGCAAAGTCCCAGAGGGGGAAGTCCATCTCGCCTTCTCCAACAAGTTCCGCGCCGAGGACCAAGATCTTTCGTTTACCCTCCTCACGGGGTGCGATGTTCTCGTGGCCCGCGCTCCAGCCCACTTCCCTAGCGACGTTCAACGGGTAAAGGCCGTGTTTCGTCCAGAACTGCACGTCCTCAGAGACGTCATCATCTTTCCGGCAAAAGGAAACGTTGCCCTTGCCGACAAGTTGTCGGGCGGAGACTACGACGGTGATCTGGCCTGGGTATGCTGGGACCAGGAGATTGTTGAGAATTTTGAGAATGCCGAAGTGCCCGAGCAGCCGGACCTGTCCAAGTACATCACCAAGGAAAAGACCACGTTCAGGGAGCTGGTCGCTGAAAAGAATGGAGCTGCGGGGGCGGCGATGTTGGAGATGATCAAAAAAAGCTTCCAGTTTGCGATGCTGCCCGACTTTCTCGGCATATGCACCAACTACAAGGAAAAGCTTTGCTACCATCGACGCAACGTCAATGATGATGCAGCTCTTATTCTCTCGAGTCTTGTCGGCCAGCTCGTCGACGCCTCCAAGCAGGGCATCATCTTCACAAATGAAACGTGGAGACGCCTTCAGAAGGACTGCTTCCAGTCTTTCCAGCCCCCCGACCCCGCGTACAAGACGGAGAACTGGGATTTCCTCAATGTCCCGGACGAGGCGATGCATATAATCGACTACCTCAAGTTCCGCGTGGGCATTCCCGCCATCACGCACCACCTCAACGCCCTGAAGGCCAAGCTGAACCCCGATGCCTCCCCGCGCAAGAGCCTTACCCCTTCCGACGAACCCAGGCGAAACCACTACGATCCTGACTTGACGAAGCTTTACAATAACTTTGACGAACTGGCAAAAAGCTCGACAACGTTCAAAGTCCTCCTTGCCGCCCTCAAAGCCTCGCTCGCCGCCCTCTTCGAGGCTTGGCAGACCAACCAGCGCAACCCCACAGATCCCTCCCAAAAGGTCGAGTCCTTCAACACTCGCGTCGCTCGTATCTACCCCGCCTACCAAGCCATCACGCTGAAGTCGCTGGACATCAAGATCAACCCCACCACGGCCTTTTTGGTCTCGGGAGTCAACCCCGCGGCACACCAAGACTCTCGCGGGAGCTATCTTGTCAATCCAGATGACTCCTCGACATTTGCGCTGCTCAAGGCTTCGACTCTGTTCAGGTGGTACTACAACCGCAGTCCATCGTTTGTCTGGGCCATGGCTGGACGGCAGCTTTGTGTTTTGAAGGCGCTGGCAACGAACGGGGGTTCAGCAACGGGGGGCCATTTGAGTGTCGTGGTTCCGTCCATGTATGCGGCTATGGGCACGGACCAGAAGTACATCAAGCAGTATTTGGCACGAAGGGAGGGAGATGCCAATGGGCGACTTGGAGGGTGGGTGGAGGAGATTGAGGGGGATGATGGGCTGGGAGGTGGTTTGGGGCAGAGGGAGCCTGGGGAGTATGACGGCTATTAGCCGGTGCTCCTCGACTCCGTGGTTGACCTGAGGGAGAGCGAAGATTTACATGGGAGATTTACAAGGGGTTGTGATGGGTAGCAGGAAGATGGAGATAAGAGAAGGAAGGAAGGGGAGAAGAAGAGAAGAAGAGACAACAGAGGAGTGCGAGAGAAGGAAGGAGTGAGAAGGGGGTTACACCCAAGTGGAAGAGAGGGAGGATGTCGGTGCTGTCATCTTGTCCGGTGATATTGACAGGAGAGGCGGACAGAGTTGTTCCGGGAGATGAGCTGGTGATAAGGTTCAGACCCGGATGGGTCAGAACGGCGGTGAGAGTCAGGGTTTCGGCAAGTGTCATTTGGAGTGGCGTTGGGGACAGCACCTGGCAAAGCGGCCGGTGTTGGCTCCTCGCTAGGCGGTTTCCTTGGTATGGACGTATATACTTTCTAACCTTTTTCATGACGTGCCGGGGAGGTGATGGGGAGCGGTGAAGGTGATCGGAGCGGTGATTTGGGTTGTTGGGGCGATGAATTGGCTAGTTGGGGCGGTGATCTGACTGGTTGTGGGCGGTGATTTGGCTGGTTGGGGCGGTGATTTGGCTAATTGAGCACATGAGTGTGGATGTGGATGTGGATGTCGCTCTCGGTGCTCGTGTGGTGTCGGTCTGAGTGCTGTTGATGGTGCTGGTGATGGTGCCTGTGGTGGTGGTGTCGTGTGACGACGTGGTGAGGGGACGAGCCTCTCCCGCACCCAAAACCCCCTTCCCCTTTTCTCAGTTCCTCACCACTCACTCTTGTCGCCATGGTGTTGCCCTTTGGCCATGTCGCATCGTCGCACGATCTTCGCAGATGTCACATGTCCATCTCAATGGGTGACTCTGCTTCACACAAGACGGATGCAAAGGGGATTCTGGGGGGTTCTTGGGTTTGGGAAAGGAGGGAAGCGGCGGAAAACATCATTGATGAAGCTCCCCTGAGTCTGACATGGTCAGATCAGGGGGGCCTTGTCACGGTCGCTCTCAGAAAGATCGGCTCGTGGGCGCTTGCTCACAAGTCAAACGGTCTACCTCTGGA
The DNA here is from genome assembly GCA_033296975.1 of Podospora aff. communis PSN243. Lineage (NCBI taxonomy): Eukaryota > Fungi > Ascomycota > Sordariomycetes > Sordariales > Podosporaceae > Podospora > Podospora aff. communis PSN243. The sequence goes on along the minus strand of MU865987.1, from coordinate 140,956 downwards.
GCGACATCCCCGAGCTGAAACACGGAGATTCCAAACTCTGTGGGAAGCTCTTTGTGGGTTCTTGAGCGGCAGATGAGCTCCGGAAGTCAGGACATATGGAGCGGCGCAAAGCTCGGTGTCGACAACAACATAGCCGGACGCCTTTTTCTGCTGATCGGAACTAACAGGCCACACCTTTATGGTTTATATTCACACTGAAAATCAAAATCTCTGGGATGGAGCCAGATTTCGAAATGTCTTTCGGTTCGCACCCGGCTCTGGGATCCTGTTTCGATTCTGGGCCTGGGTGCGTTCGTTCGAAGGATAGGGGAAGAAGAGGAAGAGAGGGGGGAAGAGTAGTCGGGAGACGGAGGTGGAGGTTGGAGGATGGATGTGGTGATTGAGAGGAGCGTGGGAGATTGGCGGATGGGAAGGATGGCGGTGGAACTGGCAACTGTTTTTGCCGCCGATGGCACATCCGAAACCCATCTGCCGAGGCGTGTTGCGAACAGCCAAGCTTGGACGGGCTGTTGGTCACGCATCGTCAGTTTTGCTTATCTAACAAAAGGGCCGAAGGGCCAGTCATGATTTTTCTATTCTCATCATCATCATTTTATGGGGTTTGTCGTTTGTCATCGCTGAAGCTGGGGTTGTCCAATTCAGGGGCTGCAATCGTTTAGATCTGGTTCGCTTCACACCGCATTGCCGGCTTGCATTTCAATGCTTCTGTTAGGGTCTTCAATACATTACATTCATGGGATCTTCTCCTCGGTCAATGTGCAGCAGCGTAGAAATGATTTGTGAATTTGAGGTCCTCTACCCAAGCCCAAGGCCGCGTGAGAATGCGGATTCTATTGTCCAAAGCCATCCCACACAAATCCAACACATGCCCATCTATGTCTGTCTATCCAAACCCAAAAGGTATATGTACACTCCACCCCCTCTCTAGAACCCGGCAAGATCCAAGTCTAATATCACACACTTCGTACAGGTCATCGTACACGCATCCTACACCTCCATCAGACCATCTCCTCCACACTCTCGCCATCCCTCTGATCCTGCCCCCTACTTCTGTTCTCCTTCCTGTCCGCCTGCTCCACCCTGACATCCACATGTTCCCTCACTTGTATCCCACTCTCCCTTCGATACTCCCACCCGAGGATCTCCTCATCGCTGTGGTTATCCCCCTTGATATACGTCACCGTTGTAACCCCTCTCAGCCCCAGCTTCGGATTCGACTCGGGGAACTCGCCGTCTCCTCCTCTTGCCCCGCTGCTCTTGTCCTTTTGGGAAGGGAGATCCTGCAGGTTGATGTTGGTACTTCGGGTATCGTTGCCGGTGCCATGCTTGTAGTATCCCGCCGTCGAGGAACCAGACTTGGAAGCAGCAGTGGTGAGTGTGCCGGCGATGCGTCGGTAGAGGGGGCGGAGCACGGGTATGCCCGCGCAGATCATGGTGACGGCGAGCTCGACGGCAGACCAGACGATCAGCGGGACGGTGTCTTCAGTGTAGTTGATGGATGCGATGCCGCCGAGGGAAACAGTGCGGACGATTCCTGCGGCGCCAGCACTATTGGGGTCAGCGGCGCGGACGTGAGGGGTGATACGGGAAACTTACATGACACCAAGACTAAGACTCGCGGCGATGGTGATCTTCTCTTTCTGCTTCATGTTGAGCTTCCAGATGAAGATCCAGGGGAAGATCGCAAAAAAAAAGTCGGCGATGATACATGTTACTGCAGTGTGTCAGTGTCTGCATGCTTCGAGCAAAGAACGACTCACCTCCTAGCAACAGGGAGAACGGCGCGATGCCAAACGAGCACTTCCCTTGCACTCGAGGATCGTACAGTGCCCGTGGTGGGAGACACTGCGTCCAGAACAGGATGGCCACCACCACCGACACCGCAAGAGTCCCGAGGCTCACCACCCACAGCATCACTCTTTGCCACTTCTCGACGACGATGCGAAGCAGAAACAGTCCAAGCGACACCTTCGCCGTGGCCATGCCAATGACGGCAAAAGTCTGTCCAATCATCTCCCACTCCACAGCCAGCACCGCGTCGTCAAGTTCCAGCGACAGCACAGGCTGTCCGAAGCCATACCCCGCCGAGACCTGGAGAAAAATGTTGTAGAAAAGAAGCATGAACTGAAGACGCGAGACATGTCAGTTTGCGACCTGCATTTTGTCGAGATGGGGGGACTCACACCGGAAAGGACAAAGACGTAGTCGTCCCCACCAAACTGTCGTACGATCAAGGCGCGCGTGTACGTTCGAAGGATGACGAAAACCCAAGTTACGGCCGTGAGAGTCCACATGATGGCCATGGCCTCGGACGCTTTGCCGCCCATTGCCATTGTGATGATCGTTTGTCGGATTCGACCGTGGGAACAAAGAGAGACAGAAGTGACAAAAGATGCGCCGACAAAGCGGTTGTCGGATCTCAGATCAGGGCTGGCGTGGAGGGCATGGCGAGTTCAAAGAAGAATGTCGAGATGTGACCAGAGGGTTGGCGCCATGAGCGGGAGGATACCAGTCGCGAAGGAAACGTTACAGGTCATTTGGATATCGTGGGCGCCGTTGAGGGGAAAAGGGGGATTGTCGATATCATTTCTGCGTAGAGCAGAAGATCTGGGGAGTATTCCATGTTGCCTGCAGTGGTGTTTGCGGGCGCGCCTGACGCCGTCGTGAGGAGTCTCTCGTTTCTTTTGCAGACCCATCCATGTATCTCCTTGTCGGAGAGACTGCGGGCGCTGCGGCGTGGGGCACTCGCAAGTAGTACCCGGAACGGGGCGCAGGGGGACGAGAGGTGAAGCTTTTTCAAGCTATTGGCGCAAGGTGAGCCGGGATTGCAGCCCCGGTCAGGTGGGCCGCTCTTGCTCTCGAGTGACAGCGGTGGTGATGCCACTGTGCCAGTTGCTGATCGCTGGCTCAACGACAGCTTGACATGTGGGAATCATAAAAGTTTGCTTCGTCGGGCTTATGAGTCCAAGGAAGGCGGTGGTATGATGGACGAAGATAAACTGCGGTGACGGAATTGCCATGCTGCTGTGGAAGGAGCGTCTTAGACAGACAACGGGGAGATGCTCTCCGTGCAAATGTCCAGAGCAATGGCATCCAATCCTGCTCGCTTTTCCACCTTGTCGAATCCGTACTACTTGCCCAATACGGTTGGGCACCACAGTGACGGGTCAGATTTCGTCGCTCCGCGTGTTTGATAAGTTTTCCTTTCTTTCTTTTCCCTCTCTTCAGGACACGCTGATCGGTTGCTGACACAGTCAAGGGACCCCTGGCCGAGCCCGGCTTCTTCCTCACCGCTGCCATGGAATCTGTTCCATTGGCCAAATGAGACACGGTTGTGGAAAGGATTGGCCGTTGCCTCGAACGCCACTCGTTTCGAATTATTCTACGTTCTTTCAGCACTCAGACATCTGGTTTCGAAGTCCAGTTCTTATTCCGACGCTCGTTTGCCGACAGCGACCCATTCTCATCATTTGCATGTGAAGCCCTACCTCCCTCCATGTGTGCGGCTATCACCGGTTCTTCCCAGCTACTGCGCTGCGGCAGCAGCATGAAGCTAAAGCAAGATTGTCTCAAGACTTGCGATACTAGAACATCAACGTTCCACAAAATGATGCGAGCTCATGCTTTATACACAGTGTCAAACACCTGACAACATCCGGTTCATCGGGCTGTGCACCCGCATGTCTTGGCATCAACCAAGACGCCACTAACGCTCGCGCTGATAAGCTGAGCGATGAAGCCCCACAGGCGTCCAGAGCTTCTCGGTTCCAGATTCCTGTGGAGCACGGCGGGAACGGTCACAACCAACTTAGTTTCGGGCATTAAAATCCTGCCAACCTTGAGCCTACTTCAACGACGAACCAATGCTCCACGATGCTCGACTCTTTGGGCCGAGGACACGTATTTTCTCTGCTTTCTCAGTCTTGGACAGATGGAACTTTGCTGTGCGACCCTCCTGATGTGGGGTCTTCCTGGTCCCTGGACCCCCACACTTCCATTGGTTCGCCGCCACACCACCGAAAGGTGACGGGTCAATTTTCGTCCCCTGGTGGATCATCGCTGGTGAAAGCCACCCTCCGTGCGGTCTTCACAACCATACTCCCGGAACGTGGGTCGTGTTGCACAATTGCCTTCTCGGTGAGATTCCTCTCCTGCGCTTGCGCCAGCAGCCCTTCTGATCCTAAGGCCCAGCTCCCTTCTTCGGGTGAAAGCTTCCTTTTGTCTGTCTCAGGCCGTCGCCCGATTGACCAACAGACACGCACGTGACTCTCGGTCCATCTTTCCCTTCTCGCTCTTCCGCGTTCTCCCCGGCCGACATCGACACAGTGCCGAGCCGCCCGTATGCGAGAGGTCCCGGGCCGGTCCCCCTAGCGTCACACCAGAGACTGTCCCCCAACGAATGGGGATAAGCTTGGCACAATTCTGCATCTTCCCCCAGTATAGCACCCAGAAACACCAGGATGCGGATGGCCACAACCCCGCCCGGTTCCAGGCAGTTGCAAAACGCTGTCCAGGCCAGCACCTTTTCGGCTCAATTTCATGCACAAGGCCACATGCCCTCCGGGGCAGAAATGATGCGAGAACAAGAAAAGAAGTGCATCGAAGAAGCAAAAATGGCGTGTCCCCCGAGATTGCGTCCTGAGAGCTGCTCGCCCATCTCCACCTCTCGCGTGGTTCTGCTGACCCAAAACATCAGCTCATCATGGGCAACGAAACCGTGGTGCCCACCTTGGGCTTGAACTTCAACACCATCCAGGGCTCGCTTTCCGCAACTCTCCTTGCCCTTTTGCTCTTCCTCTTTGGATCCTACATCAGCAGCCCGCTCCGAAAGTATCCAGGCCCATTTCTTGCCAGTGAGTTGCACCTTTGACCCCCGCTGTCCGACCAGATAGCTGACAAGCACAGGGTTCACCAACCTCTGGCGCCTCTTTCATGTCACCCGAGGAAGCTTCCACTTGGTCATCGACGAGCTCCACAAGAAGTATGGCCCCATCGTTCGGATTGGTCCCAACGTCATCGATGTCGACTACCCCGAGCTGATCAAGACGGTGTTCAATATCAAGGGAGACTGGAAGAAGGTCAGCTGCCTCCCCAAACCCCTGACGCACGCGTACTCACCATTCAACAGACCGAATCGGTTCGAGCCAGCAGCGCCTTGGTAGAGGGACACATTGTCTACAACCTCTTCAGCGAGATTGACGTCGAGAAACATGCTCGGGAGAAGAAACCCATTGCCAAGTTCTACTCTCCAACCGGGGTAGCGCCGCTTGAGCCACACATGGACAAGAGCATCACCCAGCTGTGCGACGAGCTGGAGAAGCGCTTCATCCCAGGCAAGCCCTTCGACCTCTGCGATTGGATCACTTACTGTTCGTCCCCTTTCTCTTCCAACCGCTCCATGCACTGACCATACCAGACACCTGGGACGTTGTCGGCAATGTCACCTTCAGCGAACCCCTCGGTTATCTCGCCGCGGGTCGCGACTTTGACGGCACCCTCTCCAACGCCGAAAAGGCCCTCGATTACTTCTCCATGGTCACCTGCATCCCCCGCCTCGACTACTGGCTCGATAAGAACCCCGTATACCGCATCGGTCCCCCGGGCTTTGGAGGCATTACCGGCGTCTCGATCAATCGCCTCATCGCCCGCTACCAAGGAGCTGACTCGGCCCACCACTCCGCCGCCGTCCCAGACTACCTCGACAAGTTCATCGAAGCCAAGAACGCCAACCCCGACACCGTCAACGACAACCAAATTGTTTCGTGGCTCATGATTAACATGATTGCCGGCGCTGACACCACCGCCGTTATCCTACGCACGGCCTTCTACCACGCGCTCCGCAACCCCGGCATCTGGTCCCGTCTCCGCGCCGAACTCTCCGCCGCAGGCCTCGACCGCCCCTCGTCCCCAGTCTCCTTCAAAGTCGCACGCTCTCTCCCCTACCTCGACGCCCTGATCCGCGAATCCCTCCGCATCCTCCCGGGCGTCTCGCTCGGTCTAGAGCGCTATGTGCCGCCCGGTGGTGTTGTTCTTCCTACGGGCGACTCCCTTCCTCAGGACACCATCCTCTCAATGAACCCATACATCCTCTGTCGCAACAAGGAAGTCTTTGGCAAGGATGCAGATGAGTTCCGTCCCGAACGATGGCTTCGCGCTGAAGGGGAGGCCGAGGAGGTGTTTGCGAATAGGTTGCGGGCGATGAACGATGCAGACTTGAGCTTTGGAGGTGGGAGCAGGATCTGTCTTGGGAAGCATATGGCGTTGATGCAGATATACAAGGTAGTGGCAACAGTTGTGGGACGGTACGAAGTAGTGCTGGATGACAGGAAGAAGGATTGGAAGGTGGTTAATAGCTTTTTTCCTCGGCAGACTGGGATTATTGTGAGGATGGAGAAGAGGTAGGCCATTGCAGAGCTGGTGCAAAGTATGGAAACTACATGATGGGTCAATGCTAGTTGACAGCGGGCTCCTGATGGATGCTGGCATAAGTGCATGATCGTGCTACATGTTTGGACTTGTCAGACTCTTTATGGTGAACAAAGGGGGCTAAGCAGGGAACTGCCAACCTGTCAAGAGCCTGCACGTACCGGAATGAACGAGATTGGACATCATTTACAACACCCCATGGCCAAGAAGTATCCCCAGGCACGTGGCAAAGTACCGTATTGACTCGCAATAGTGGCCATTGCGCTTGATTGTGCGCGCCCTGAATCATTTATCAGCGCGGCCACCCAAGACCGCAACGCAGAGGCCTATTTTGCTTTAGCAAAGGCCTATGTTGCTCTGCGACAAAGCCTTACCTGAGGAAACATTGGGATGTTTTGTCATGTAAGGAGCGCTTCAAAACTTGCAGAGCCCGCTCTTTGAGCGACCTCAGGCTCTGCTTTTTCCTCCAAACACCTCACCTCTTCGTCGATTCAGGAACCGCGAATTTGAACCAATCTACACCCCGTGGCAGGTCTGTTCAACCATTACTTGAACCCGTGTTCAATCTCCTCCACCCTTCTGCCTTCAAGATTCATTCGTCGACCCCACCAAAGTCGACAATGGACACCGCAACCAAGGTGAAAATTTCCACAACCGCGATCCTGGCTAGGAACGACATTGTACCCCGCCAGCTTGACGCGTTCCACTCTATCGACAACAATCTGGGTGAGCGCAAGTGGGGCACAAATGTTCTGCCTATCGACGATGCCGAGAGGCGATTTAAAACTCAGTTGCGGATATGCTCAAGATCTCGAGGGCATCGCAGAGTCGCGAAGCGCTGACGGGTATAATCGGTGCGGCCTACGGCGATCTGGATCCCACGAATCCCGTACACAGACCCGGTCATCGAATTTCTCTGTCACCACCTTTGCGATTCAGACCGTGCTCTTCTAGATCACGGTCCAGAAACAGTACACTCTCGGGATGTTCACTGCGCTCAAGCTGCAGTTCGCCTTCGTCAAGATCTTCGGTCTGGCCGGTGGCGAAGAGGCATTGAAGGATGTGGGAGATTGGCCGGATTACCTTGACGAGGATCTGGAATAGGTCGGGCTGGACCGCTGTCTGCTCCGTCGATAAAGGAAATGTTAGCTCGGGAGAAATCAACGAAGGAGGAGTAGAAGTCTTCCAAGGAACCCGCTGCCTCAGTATCCGACTCCAGCACCTCTCTCGAACCATTTCCGGCTCTCATAGCGTTCCCCGGTAATGGTCAAGAAGTAGCGTTCCCAGCAATGGTCAAGAAGCCCTTTGATAGTGACCTTGAGCCACACGCCAAGAGAGGCAAAGAGCCTTCACACGACTCTGGGCATCTACAGGCTCATACTTGCCCCCGCCGGAGACGAGCGGCAATTCCCGGCTGAACGAATGGTACCTTGCTGCCAAGCATGTATCGATGTCGGAGTCTCAGGTGGTCCCCCAATCTGGCGTTCAGGGAAACCGTCATCAGAAGGGTGGGTAAAGCACCAGGAAGTCTATCAGCAGGATTCTCCCGAGGAATAGGCCTGGGGGCAGACAAGGGTTGACGGATCTTTTCTCCGAGAGGATGGGAGGCAATAAATACAATTCGTGGATATGTGCGATTGCGAAGTCGAAGAGGGGGGGTTATGTGTGGGAAACAGGGCTAACATAGTGCAAGTGAGACTGATCGCATATTGGAAAGAGACATGCTCTTTTTTTCTGTAGATCCAGGGAGCGCTCCCTACTACATGATAAGACAGCTGTATACTTTATCAGGCAAGGTTTTTAGAGACTCAAATAGGCCTTTGCGAGAGTAGATAGGCCTTTGCAAGAGCAAACAGTAAGCCTTTGCGAAATCACTTCGAAATCGCACGGCATCGCATTCGGGTGCCCCGATCGGTCGGTGGCACGAGACAAGAGATGGGGGTCCCTGATCCCTGATACCAACAAGTACAGCTTCCTCTGCCACCAGTCTGTCTTTGGACAGGCGCGGGAGTTGAGCATGACGCACGGGATTACCTTGGGAATACGATCCGGTCGATCAGCCCACCTCCGTCCCTCGCCGGGATCGTCTATCGCGATCATCACGCACAAAAATCCCGCCCATCAGGGCCATTGCCTCATTGACCTCCAAGCCCAACAAGAAGCAAAGAAAAGTAAAGGCTTCTCTTGCAAACAAAGAAAACAAAGATAACCGGCTATATCGGCTCCATACCAAGCCTCCCTTTGCTCGCACACACCAACAATGCCCGTCCAAGCAACGGCGCGATTCGAAGACGGGCGCAAACAAGCTTTTGCCCAGCGCTGCGGGATGACGCCGCCGGTGCACCCCACCCGGGGAAGCCCCACATCAAAGTCTCTGGGCGACCAATGGGGGACAGGAGCGTTATCTGGAGGGGGGACACGGCGGGGTGGTTTTTGAGTTGGAGTCGACCGTGAGGTTTGTTAGTTATCAGAAAAGGGCTGAAGAGGCGATGGCGGTGGTGATCGCCGTGGCGAGACGAGCTGGTGCTGCGAAGGGACTGCGCTGCGTGGGAAACATAAAGGGATGGGGAGTCCGCGAGCTGGAGGTTTTCTCCTTGTTGCTGGCAGGCGCAGCAAGTGCGATTGTGCATGACCTCTTTCCCATTTGGAAGGAGACCTAACAACTACCCCTGACAACTGTTGGCTCCACGCAAATACAATGGACCCCCTTTCTTCCGAGTACCGCAACCGGCGCCGGTCTTTTGGTCGTGGCGGGGCAGGAAATATCCGTATGCTTCCTCTGCTTCTTGCTCCCCTCCTTTTCCGGGCACCAAACCACGCCCTCCACATCCGCCGCCCAACGCTAACACCACCAGGCTCCCACGCCGAAGCAACCATCCCCGAAGCCGTCGTCGCCGGCAGCCAACGCCGCCGCAGCAGCGTGTGGAGCATGGCCAGCTCTTCGTCGAGCACATCCAGACGCTCCAAGATCTTTGGGAGCGTCAAGAACCTGTTCGGCAAGGGCGGCTCGGACAAGGACAGTAAGGAGATGGACGAGTGATACAGGTTTTTGGTGGGATGCCGTTGATGAAAGATGATTGAAGAGGTAATGTTGGCGATTCATGTGTCAAGCGAGTTCACCTTTCAGAAGGATTGTTGGAGAATGCAAGATACCCTTCCTTTGTTTGCACTCATCACTTCATTATTCTAGTTTGCTTTCTGTTGTCGCCATGCAAGAGGTTGGAAGGCCTCCACTCCTCGCGAGGTGACCAAAAAAGTTAATGTGAAATGCACAAAAAAATGAAGATTTTAGCTTAGATTAGTTTCGATCCAATGACCTCCGGGTTATGAGCCCGGCGCTCTTCCCCTGAGCTACTAAGCTTGTGGATTTGATGAAATACCTGTGCCAAAACATTCTTCATGTAGGGCTGGTGGATCTGAGTTCGAGATTTTCTCTGCACAATGGTGGATCCGACACTCTGACTCACACCCCCCACTGCATCTTGCCATCACTTTCAGCATTGTTCACAAAAAATGACCTTTTGCTATCATGCTATTCCCATCACCACAATCCCCCCTCACCCCCCTCCCCCAGCATCAACAACCCTAACCCCCACCCTCCTACACCGTTCATCACTCTCCTCCTCCCCCTTCTTCCCCAACCCAAGCTGAATCCCACACCCCACCCAACTCCTCCCGCCCGCCCCCTCCCCACTCCTAACCTCACACTCCACACCCCCTCCTTCCCTCGCACAGCTCAACACCCCGTAATCCCCCTCCAACCCTTCCACCGTCCTCTTCCTGAGCAAGTACACAACCCCAACTCCCACTCGTCTCTCCACAGATCCCACCGCTGGTATCCCGTCCGAGTCAACGTACCCAACCACGCAGAGATGACCCGATGGTTCGACGCTGAAGGTGCTTGATGCTGTGAGGTTGCGTGTGAAGAGGAGGTTGTTTCCCACGAGGGAGACGAACCAGTCGTTGAAGGGGCTGTCGGGGAAGGAGAGTTGGAGGTGGAAGGGGGGAGTGTCCTCGCCGCAGGTGGTGGGGTAGGGGAGGGGAGTCGGGGTGGTGGTTGGGGTGGAGGTGTTGGAGGCGCGGAGGGTTGAGTTGGGCCAGCGGACGGAGGTTGTGCTGTTGAGATGGGGGAGGGAGGTGGTGTTTGGCCAGCGGACGGAGGCGGTTTGGTTGAGGTTGGGGAGGGTGGTGGTGTTGGGCCAGCGGACGGTGGTGTTTGGGGTGAAGGTTGGGAGGGAGGTGTTGAGCCAGATGGGATGGGTGGTGTTTGTGAGGGGGAGGTGGGTGGAGGATGCGTTGAGCCAGTGGGTGGCATTGCTTGTGTGAAGTGAGTTGATGGTGGATGTGAGGTTTGCGGTGCTGGAAGCGGTGGAGTTCCAGTACCGTCCTGTGCTGTTGGTGTGAAGCGATGAGGGAAGAGATGTATTTGCCCATCGTTGGCTGGATGTGATGACGGTTGTCGTGGCATTCACGACGTAAACGGTAGGTAGCCCACTGGATGAACCGATGGTCGAACTCCCCTGTTGACCGACACCTGGGAGTGCGACCGAACTGGATGTTTTCGATGTCGTTTTGCCCGTGGACTTCCCTGTGGACTTCCCCGTCCATTTCCCTGTCGCTTTGCCAGCCGTTTTGCCGGTCGTTTTCCCCGTCACTTTACCCGTCGCTTTTCCAGTCGACTTGCCTGCTGCTTTGCCTTGCTTGCCTGAGGACTTCGATGGGGGTTTGGCCGACGATTTCCCGGCATGCAGAATGCGTGCTGTTGGACTGGAGGCTGATGTTGTGTTGCGAAATGGAGCGGTGCTGTTCCCAAATGGAGCAGTGCCATTGCCGTTGAAAGCCGTCACGGTGACTGTTGCGATTACCGTCATTGTGGATCTACTACTCGTTGGGGGTGTTGAAACTCCAAGGCATGAACACGCCGAGGAGTAATCAGTAGCAGCTGTGCATTCTGAAGCATATTCTGGGATCTGTTTTGATTCCTCCAAGGCCTGTCCATACTGAAGGTTGTCAAAGGGCTGGTATTCCGACTCTCTGTTCTCGGAGGATTGTCCACTGGATTTGGTCGTTTTGTTGGTCTTGGCAGGGAGTCGCGGGGTCGTCGAGTTTGCGGTCACCGTCTTTGTAACCGTTCTGAGAATGCGTCAGAAATGGACGCGGCCAGATGATGGGGATGTAATACCTGGTCTCGGGCTCAATGGCGAAGAATGAGATGCAGTCCGCAGTGGCGTTCTTCTGCGATGATGCCGTCGCCGTGACGGCTGGCGAAGTCAGTTGGCGGCTGCCACACACCGCAACAGCGCTGTCACGCGTCGGAACTTACCGTGAAGACAGGGGTTGCTAGCGCATTCCTCGGCGAGAGCAGTCGTTGCCAAGCTCAAACACCAAACAACCGCAGCTCGACGGAAAATCCAAACCCGCATTTCACACGTCGTCTTCGCCGTCCCATTCTCTTCCGGAGCAGAGATCAATCCCACGCGGTCATAGAATGAAGTCCCGGGGCCGGCGCGTTTAAAGCTGCGACGCCTAAACGGCCGCGTTGCAATCCCCGCGCCGCCTTGGTTTCGCGATCCAGACGTGCCAAACTCCGGCTCCAAAAAACCGGTTCTGACGTCGCAAGCAATTCATTCCCCTTGTCGCCAATCTCCGCTATCTCAATGCGCCAGAAATCTCTCGATGTTAACCCGCCAGCCCTATTCCCCGGCCTTGGAACAATTCGTCCGTTTATTTCGCGCGCACCAATCGGTACATCCTGTCCAGATTGACGACGTCAACCCGTCCAGGCACAAAATCCCAACTCCCGTCAACCGACCTGCAGTTGGTAATCCATTGACAATCCCTTGGCATCTCCGCGCCGCAGACTCACACCTTCGCAGCTCACCCCACAAAGAGATCTCCCCACACCACAAAGGCATGTGCTCACAATCAATTCCAGACAATGAAGGAGCTCAGCACGCATCTCATCTCTCGTGCCATGACCTCAACCAGCTGAGGAGAGCCCCTTTCCCACTCGAGCTTCCTCATTCAGCCAAGGCACCCACCCCCTCGGGTTCGACACCGCGTGGCAACATCCTTGCCATGGCGATCCGGGCACTTGGGGGGTGACCTCTATCTGGATCAATCTGGATGCGCCTGCATCATCCCCTGCCCCTGACAATCACATCTCGAGATCGTATCGTGCGGCGGTCTGCCTCCCTATGGAGTGCACGTGTCGAAGGCCTGGCCACCACCACTCCCAACCCACCCAGCACTTTGGCAATGACCTCTCGCCCGTCCCACGCTCAATATTGACGGGACTCGTCTCTAATGGCAGGCCTGAGCAGCCGCTAGCACCGACTCGGCCACTTCATCAGGCTGTTGGAGTTCCCTTCATGCTGCACGGCCGTCCGTGCCACGCCCGCACCCCGCGTGGGCTCAGGCGTGTGTGGGTGAGCACCGGCCGCCGTTGCGACGCAGAACACGGGACGAGGACCTCGCCCCGCATGGCAGAGGCAGGTCTGGCCAAAAACATGCGGGGAATTGGAGAGCAAGACACCAACGAGTTCCGCCGCGAGGACTGTGCGGATGCGGTGGCTGGCCGGGCGATGCTGTGCGAAGTGACAAAAATGCGAGGGCCATGCGGGTATGTGGTGTTGATGTTTTCTCTCTCCCCCGCGAGAAGGTGCAGGTGCTGCGATTGATGTATAAGACGTGTGTGTCGCAGCACTGGCACCGAGGATGGGGCGATTGGGTCGCTTGACTGGCTGGCCCGTCCTTCGTTTCTTGCTCGTCAGTGTTCGCTAAGTCTTCGAATCAGCCGCAATGGACGAGGAGAACCGCGGTCCGCGAATTCTCATCACGGTTTGGACTCTCACTGGTCTGTCGGGCTTGTTTCTCGCCGTCCGTCTAGCATGCAAGCTATGGGCGAAGAGGCGACTTTGGTGGGATGACTATGTCCTGGCGTTGTCATGGGTATGCGCTATCAAGAGTTGTTGTTGCCCTTCTGTCCAACTGCTGACGGTCACAATAGTTCATGCTTGTGGGATCCATCATCCTGGTCACGATGAGTGTGTCGTTGGGTTTGGGAAAGCACTCGTACCTGGTCCCTCCGCAGAACTTTGGAACTATGGGCCTCATCGGAAACCTCACTGGCACCTTCTCGATCCTGGCAGCAACATGGAGCAAGACCTCGTTCGCCCTGACGCTCCTACGGCTGATGCAGGGACGGATGCAGTACTTCCTGTGGTTCATCATTGTCACCATCAACATCTTCATGGGCCTCAACGCTGTCTTCATGTGGGTTCGATGCGCGCCCGTTCAGAAGACGTGGAATCCTTTTGCGTATGGTACTTGCTGGGATCCGCAGGTCTATCCTAATTACGGGATGTTTGCTGCTGGTAAGGCTCGCTTGTCGACACCTCAATTTCTTTCTGCTCACAGGTGATAGGATACTCCGCCGCAATGGAATTCATTCTCGCACTCCTTCCATGGAAGATCATCTGGGGTCTGCAGATGAAGCGTAAGGAGAAAGTTGGCGTCGCATTGGCCATGAGCATGGGCATCTTGTGAGCATTACCCTCTTTCGCACTTGACCGTTGACTGACAAGCACAGCGGCGGTGCCACGGCCGTCATGAAAACAATCGAGATCCCTCTTCTCGCCAATCCCGACTTCACCTGCAAGTAGCAGACCCCGTCCAATCTAAGCTTTAATTCTGACACCTTGGGCAGACGTTTCCGCTCCTCTCATCATCTGGGGTGCCGCCGAATCAGGTGTCACCATCATGGCCGCCTCGATCCCCGTGCTTCGCACTCTATTCCGCGATCTGAATACCATCAGCCGCAAGTACTACAACAACTCCTCTGGGAGCAAGACCGCCACGACAACTCGGTCAGGAGTCATGTCGCGATATGGCGATCCCAACGCCAACACGGTTGTGGTGTCGGCAGCGATAGGTCCCTATACTGAGGATGTGATGACAAGTAGTTCCTCGAGTGAAAAGAGTCCTATGAGGGAGTCGTATGGGCAGATAATGCAGAGCACCGAGGTTATGATTGCGGTCGAGTACCGGAAGGGTGAGGAGAGGGAGGGTGTTGCAAGGGCTTTGTGAAGATTTTCCAATATCAGTTATAATAATGTACTGTACAAATAGTATTACACGTTTTGAGATTCCTAGTGGTCTTAATCGCTGCTGGTTGGTGTGGGGGAATGAGTGCGTGGTTTGAGCTCATTCCCTGCATCTGGCGGCGAATGAAAGATCATAGGTAGGGTTAGCCGACCATTTTCCAACCAACCAGCGCTACGGCAGGTGCTCACACCTGCAAATCTTCCGTAGTATAGTGGTCAGTATGTGAGCTTGTCACCCAACAAATGATTCGCTCGAGACCCGGGTTCAATTCCCGGCGGGAGAGATATTTTTGCTAGTTCTTTTTCCATCTTCCATGGCAATCACAGCTTCTTTTTGTCTGTTTTGTTTGCAACCACGCATTCTCCAATACCTCTTCCAACCGATGAGGTTCAAGTCTTCGGCTGGACGACTGTTCAAAGTTGATTGACTCCTATCGCCACTGGTGCCTGGTGGTGTCACCGGGGCCCACCGCTCCCAATCACGTTTTGGGATGCAACGGGCCTCGGTGCGCTGACCCGCTCATGTGCGGACGTTGCCACGAGATGCCGCTCCAGGCAAAACGCCGTCGCTTCACCCTCACCTTGGCCGAGACCCTGCATCGGAGTCTGCCGACGATCAAGCTTCACCTTCCTCATTCGGCGCTCTATCAAGACGTAACTTTTGCCTCCGACATCAGGCCCAAGCTTTTGTTTTGTTTTTAAAGCTTTTGCAGCCGCTGCATTTCCATCGTTCTCGTTTCCGCCAAAATTCAGCTGTTTGCTTGACCTCACTGCCCCTCCAAAGCCCCGCGCATCGCGCCAAGACCCCGCCAAACGACGACGACCATGGCGACCGCAATCCCGCAAGATCTCCCGATGGACCTCCCCATCATCGACCTCGACCTCTTCCTCACCAAACCCCACGACTCCCTTGAAGTCAAAGCAGAATGCCAAAAGGCCGCCAAGGCGCTCATCACGTACGGCGCTCTCATCCTGCACGACTCGCGCGTGTCGGAGAGCCACAACACCAACTTCCTCGACCTCTTGGAGGACTACTTTGCGCAGCCTGAGGAAGATCTCAAGCGCGATGAGCGCCCCGAGCTAAGCTACCAAATCGGCGTCACACTCGAGAATACCGAGAAGCCAAAATGCGCCGTCGACGAGCCGTGCCTCAAGGTGATTGAGCGTTTGGCGCCCGATCAACGGCCGTTGGACATCACCGCCCACAACCCGGATCCGAAATGCAGGTTCTTCTGGAAGATGGTTGAGAAGCCGCCATACGAGACCAAGTTCCCCGGCCTCAACGCGCCCAACATTGTCCCCGACGCCCCGCACATCAAATCCCGCTGGGAGGGCACCATGAACCAGTGGGGAACCTCGATGAAGAACGCGTACGTTACCCCCCCCCCCCCTCCCCCTTTCTACCTACCCGTGCACTCACACCCCCCAGCGTCGAAGGTCTCACCGAGATGCTCGCCCACGGCCTGCAACTCCCCACCGACACCTTCCGCTCCGCCGGGCGCTACGGCCCGCACCTGCTCGCGCCCACGGCCTCGGACCTCGTCAAGCACGGCGCAAAGGACACCATCCTCGCCGGCTTCCACACCGACCTCAACTTCCTCACCATTCACGGCCGCTCGCGCTACCCCGGCCTGCACATCTGGGCGCGCAACACGGGCCGTCGCATCCCCGTCAAGATTCCGCCCGGGAACCACCTCCTCGTGCAAGCGGGCAAGCAGCTCGAGCACATCACGGGCGGTCTGATCAAGGCGGGGTTTCACGAGGTGGTTGTCAACGAGGCGACGCTGGGTGTGATTGAGAAGCGCAAGAAAGAGTTTCCGGATCGGCCGCTGGTGAGGATCTCGAGCACGTTTTTCTGGCATTTGAGTTCGGACTATGACTTGGTGCCGATTGAGAGCTGCGTGGAGAAGGCGAGGGAGTTGAGGGCGGAGCAGTTTAATTTGGGGAGAGATGAGGGGGAGGAGGTGGTTTATGAGGCGATGAAGGTGGGGGAGCAGGTGCAGAGGTGAGTTTTCCTGACATGGGTTGAGACAATGGGGTGGATACTAACGAGGTAAAGTGAGCTGAAGCATATTGCGCTTATGGCGTGAGTAGTGAGATGGGATCAATATCACGCTAGGGATTTTCGCTGCGGGCTGGGGTTTGAGGTTGGTATCGGTACTGCGGCGAGCTGGTCTAGAAGGGGCCTGATCATGTTAACTTCACTATATTTTCGATTGTGAATCAATTTTGGTCATCTTGAAGCTGTTTACCTCAGAGAGGTTTCAGATGTCTTCCAGTGATTTTCTCCGATTTAGACCTCTTTCATGCGCTGACATTTCTCATAGCTGGTGAGGTCTTCGACAACTGGGTCCACATCGGGCGACTCTGGACTCTGCACCCCTTGTTATCCCCTCTCGACACTTCATTGGCGGGAACCGTTCATTCTCAATTTGGCGCTACCCCTCTCTCTCATCCATCGTCTGTCTCACCATGGCCCTCGGGTGCAAAAGTGGAAAATGGCAAAAATGGATCCCCTCGACCGGAATCGAGCCGGTGACCTTTCGGTATATGATTTATTCAATTACAGCCGAACGTGATAGCCAACTACACCACAAGGGGTTTTCTTCTGTCTCCAGATGTTTGTGAAAGCCAGAATTGCAACTTATGTATGAACAGGGGGCATGGTTGGCTCGGCACAAATTGGGTGGCACAAGGAGCCGTGGTCACACGGCCACCCCCTGGAACATTTTCAGTCCTCCCACCGACACATTGCACTGTCAGAAGACATCGCGCTTCATACCATCACATCACACTTCACAAATCGTTTTGCGGTTCATTCTGTTTTAATTATATCGTTTGTTTTTCCTGTCCCAGTCACTCATACATGCAAGGAATATTGTCATGTACATCATGTACATGAGAGCAGGCCAGGAAAGGAGCTATTTCAACTAGTCCAGCTAGTCGAGATTGAGAAACAAAAAATTCAATCCCTCCTCCTCGGCGTAGTCATCGATCATAACACCAGCCAGCTCCATTCCCACTCGGTCCTCGGCTGCGCGGATGCAGTTCTTCAAGGTCATCCAGAATAGGGCTCTATCTCGGAGGTCTTCCTCCTTGGCGTCGGGGTTAGCATCAGGGTCAGGCTTCATTTCGGGTTCGGGCTCCGACTTGATGGAGGGCTCACCTAGCGGTTCGGGTTTAATCTCAAGCTTGATGAGCGGATCAGTTTTGATCTCAGTCTCTGTCTTGATCTCAGTTTTAATCTCAGACTCAGTCTTAACCAGCGGCTCAGATTTGACGTCATGTTCGGACTTAATCTCAATCTTGACCTCAGACTGTACCTCAGGCTCAGCCTTGACATCAGCTTCAGGTTTAGGGCTGATCTCACGCTTGACGTCAACACCACCCTCAACCTTCACCTCAGCCTCAGCCTTCACAGAGAGATCCGAGCTCGATACACTACTACTCCTACTCCTAGCGACAGAAGCACCAGAATCAACCCTTCGCCTCCTTGCCGGCCTCTCCCCATCGATCTCATCCTCCGCCCTCCTCTTTTCCCTCCTGTCAGCCGCGCAGGCCTCGCATACCAGCGGCCCGACCCCTTTGACATTGCAGAACCACGTGCTAAAGTTGTGCAGTAGGAGGTCCCTGTGGCATGTAATGCATCGTCGCATGGATGGGAAAGTTGTTGTTTGCGGCCGGTCGGCGATAAAGTCGCGTGTGTACCACGTTGCGGAACGGGTTGTGGGGGCCATTTTCAACTTGTTGTGGTGTTAGACTTGAAGTATGTCGTTCTCTTTGGAATGTGTTGGAGTGTGTTGGCTAGAGTTTAGTCGGGTCGTGAAACTATGTCGCGGTCGTGAATGGTTGGACGGGTAAACCCAGAAACCGATGCGTGGAGTTGGTTGTGGAAATGAAGCGACCAGGTGGTCAATGTCGCGGTTTATCAAGGGTGTGACATGGGTTTTGGGCCGTGACAAGTCCATTGTCCAAGCTGGGCAATAGCGGTCACTTGGGGATGGGGGGAATTGTTTGACGCACAGGGTGGTGAGTTGCTTTGTTGGTCGGGGCAAACAAAGTGGTGGGCTGTGTCATCGGGGGGAGGAGTTTCTTTGTCATGGGTCGATGGATGGAATACAATAGCTTGTTCCGGGAGTTCGCGGGGCTTCACGATTCACTCGGTTTCGGTGGCCCTCACGGGACCGTGGCATGCTTCATGCTTCGGTCGATGACTTTGACTTTGGTTCCTCCGGGTGAAATGGAAGATGGGGAATGATCAAGTTTTGGGGGATGTCTAGCTGTGAATCATATCGGTCTGGAAATGTATAAAACTTAAAGTAAATTCGACAATACATATCACACTGCTCTCTTCTTCCTCTATTTCATCTTCAGATAGTTGAACCATTATCGACTCACTTCAAGTGCACACACCACTCCCGCAATCAACATGAGCTCCCTCTCATCTTCACAAGACTCCTTCAAGACTGCCCCCGAATTCCAACCCCCTGAGCCCCTGACGCAGTACGTCCACGTCTTCGAAGGGAACAACAGCACTAATACCAGATATCTCTTCGTCAAGAACCTCGGAACCGACGGCATCTACCAGTCCCAGCTCGTGCTCCAACAGCTACGCGCCGGCGTCTTCAAGCCGGCCGTCCGAATGGTCTATCGCCGGCGTACCTTCCGGGACGAGCCAAGCTCCCACTCATACTTCGACAGGCTGCATGACAACAACCTCGCCGTGACGAGGTATCTCTACTGCGGGTTGTTGGATCTGCGGGTCCCGCTCCCGTACTTCGAGAATCACTTTGTCCGCGGGAACAAGGTCACCCGGGCGTCGTACTGGTCGTTTGCCAATGGGGGCAGTCTTGGACGGCTGCTTGAGAATATGGGTGCAACGGCAAAGCAGCCTGCCGTGTCGAATTTCTCTCCCCGGCAGGAAAAACGAAGCGGATTATCCTCTCAGACAGGTAAGTACGGATAGGCCTGGGTTTGCTGAACCAGCATCGCGATCAAATGTATTGGAAGATTTGGTCCGGTGAAATGCATGTAATAGTTGTTCTGGGTTGATGGTATTCTTGCGCTATCCACATCAACAAATATCATGCGCGTCACAGCAAGCGGAAACACTCCGCTGCCACGGAGAAGCTTGAGGAGAGAATAGGGGAGTTGCCTCTGTGTCATGAAGATATCCCGCTGACACACGATACCCTATTATCTAGGTCTTACCGAGCCTGCCTGTGTGGAAAAGCTGCGGAATCTGACGCTGTCGAATCCGGGGACGAGAGGGTTACCACCGTTCCCCCGGCATCTGGCGCTCCATTTGCTGTACCAGCTACTGGAAACACTGGAAAAGATGTACAACCACCCAAGAGGCGCAGTCTTTCATACCAACATCACGGCCGAAACACTCCACCTCCATTTCGAGGAGTCGAACGACTTGCCAGACTTGATCCTCACCAACTTCAGCCACGCGGTGATCGCCCCCTTCTCAAAAAAGGCAACCTGGGATATCCCCTCCGTTCTGTCCCTAATCCTGTATGCCCCTTTCTCCCTTCTCATAACAAACACAAGGTAGGTAACTCACACACTACCCTCCAGAAAGCACCTCCCCGAGCTCAACGACTTCATCTCCCCTCTTCAGACCCTTCATGACGCCTTCCTTCGCAACCGCCAGGCTGCCACTCCAAATCCCAGCGGCCAATACACCTACACCATCCCCTCTCTCGCACCCCTCCTAGCCGAATTCCAGGCCGCCACTCCATCCTGTTCCGCCTCCGACTCGGAAAACCCACGGCTTCCATGGATCAGAGAAATGGCCGATTTCCACGACGAGGCCTACCTTGCGCCTCAAGCTTACAACACCATCGACGCCATCCTCGACACAACCGGAATCCACGGCCCCTGGAGGGTTGGAGAGTTCGACCCCATGACGGGGATGGCCATTGTTCCCGTTCCGTTTGCTCCTGGTGAGCAGGGGTACATGCAAACGACGTACCATAGGCCGAACTCGTCTAATAGTTCTAGTGATACGGAGGACAGTGATGTAGGAGTTGATATGTCTGAGTATGTGATGGTCAGTCATCGGGATTGGGATGAAGACGAGATTGGTTATGGGACTGGTGGGGGAAGTAATGTGGGGACTGGTAATAAGGGGTTAGGGGGCGGTGTAAGTGAGGGCGTTGATGATTGGGTGACGGAGAATGCTGGGGTTGCACCAGAAAAGAAACAAGCGGAGAAAGGACTGGTAGGGAGATTGAGGGAGGTTGGGGATTTGATTTGGCCTAGGGCTGATTGAGGTGAGCTGGCCCGATGGTGGGTAGGTATTTTCTTGGATTATTGTAAGAATATCCCCTAACCTGGGGACTTTCCCCCCTGATGTTTATCAGCGCATGTAACCACTACAAAACTCTCGTCCACAGTTTCTTCGTTACCCCTAGCCATGCTGTTCTCAATCCTGAACACGTTGCTGTAGGCCCGGTGTACCCGGGTGCCTCGCCAAGCGTATAAACCCGCTATAACACAGGGCAGCAGTCCCTGGTGTCTTCGAGCACGGCAAACACGCCGCCATATGCGCCTCTAAGATAGAACAAGTGACAATCGGAACATAGTCCCGCTGAACCTTGATTTGTCCCGAGTGTGCTGGCGTTTTAACGTGAGAAGTAGCGAAAGGTTGGCATAACCCGACCCCGGCCATTCATCACAGTAAAACAGCAGGAGCGTTGTAGGCCACAGCGGTTGGAACCGCGTCCATTTCGCACCATCCCAACGCCGCCCTTGTGTGACTCGACATCAAGTTTCGACACACTCCACTGCTACCGAATTCTTGAGGGACGGCTTTCCCCTGCACATTCCAATCAAAGGTACACTGGAACTGACGAGAAGGGGTGGCAGGCTTCGACCCGGATAAAAGCTCAAATTAAAAAAAATAGCAGTTGGAAAGTGGGTTTGTGCGTGATTGGGCCAACAGTGTGGCACAGTGTGGCACAGGAGCGGCCCGGCTCAGCCCTCGTAGGTAGGCAATATCAGGATGCCGCGGGGGTTAAGGGACAGGCACGCTCATCACAGATACCCATATCTTGAAGCTTAATCACACGGAATGTCCAAGTGGTTTGGCAGCATCTCTCTGGTTTAGCCAAAGCAACCCGAACTTCAACATGCACGCCCAATCTGCCCAAGGCTGATCCAAGCCACTGTGGCCGCTCTTGCCCCCAAGGAAAGATACCAGATATAAGTGGCTCCTTCCCGCGCGAACAGGGTCAGATGTGTTGAAATTTCGCAACCAAAATGGCCAGTGCTGCGTTCTTTCCAACAAAGAAGCGGGACGTACCAAACTACAAGGCACCTGCTCTACAATGGCCCTTCTTGGCGACTCTTCTCCTCACTCTCTCTGCCTTGACCGCTACACTGGAATACCTTCTTCGCGTGCTGCCCCATGCCCAAGACAGTAGCGCCCTTCCGTACGACTTCCCTTACGCGCCTTTCCAGAAGAAAAGCAACGATGCACGCAGTCGCCCGCTTCCCGCCGCGCGACAACCACCGCACGAGACACTCCCCACGCCAACTGAGGCATACCCATTTACCAGCGGCGCGACGAGTCCCGCCGCCACGATAACGCCCCGCGCACGTCTGCCGTGGCAGAATTTTCGAGTGGCGGCTCGTGTCTTGAACCCAAGCGTATATGCCAATACATCAACCACTTCCACCTTCGTCACGGTGGTGAGCAGCTGGTATGCCGAGGACCCAGACAAACCGTGGCACCGAACTCCGCTCTTCCCGGGCGACGATGTCAGCGACAAGTGCGTCTATCGCCACCAGGGCGTCGTCATCAGCTCGGACAGCACGGGGTGCCTCGCCGTGCTGGGACTAAACAACAATCAAGCTCTTCCCGCTGGCCTGAGTATGGCGAGGTACTTGCCTAACAAGCTGGGGTCCATTGCATTCCCTGTAAATGCAGAGGGCCGCACCTGTTGGGAAGAACTCGACACGGATTGGGAAGTAATTCCTGGAGTGAGGAACTGCACAGATCTCGATCTTGGGGTGTGCAATGACATGGAACCAAATGAACCGCTGCAAGCCGACGGTGATGGGATTTTTTGGAAGAACCAACAGGTTATGAATTCCGTCAGGAGCTGCAAGTGGGCCGATGGAGGCGTCAACACAGACCTGTCACGGCCGCTCCCACAGACAAAAGTACCTCCCCGCAGCGTCGACGGACAGCAGAGCCGCGTAGTTACCTTCTACGCAGGGCTCATTCAGCGGCTATCCGATGGTAGGAATCTCCGGAGGATCGCTTTTTGGGATTATCCCCGGCCTGAAAGTGACTCTCCGTCATATATGGGCTATTTTATGGGGTTCGAGTCACTGGTATCCCCCCCGGTCTCATCTGGGAGCTCGGCCGGCAGCAGCACAACTGTGCCCGGCACGAATGGAGGAGAACTCTCTCCCGCATCCCCTCTGACGACAACAGGACCGCACCCGGGCCAGATTCCGGATCCAACAACAAGTCTCAGCAGTGCTCCATCACACTCGTCCGACGTCACGATGGCAATGGAAGTCTCCTGGTTTTATGTCGGCGGACCGATGCAGCGCGAGACAACAGTGCAGTTCACTGCCTCAAACGGTCTTCTCACAACCAAAACCAAAATCGACGTTGTGTGGCTCAAAACCACCACCTACCTCGCCGGCGTCCCTCCCGTCATGGTCGCGCCCTACGTCCAGACCGTGCTCAACGCCGACGGCCAGCCTATCGCAACGACTACTTCGTTCCGAGACGGCATACCCTTGCTCGTTCCTACACTGACCACCCTCCTCGACGCGTCTGGCGTCCCGACAGCAACACTCCGGACCAGCGCTGCCCCCACGTCTCGCATCGTCACCCTCACCAACAATCTAGGTATTCCCATCGCGACTCAAACCCAGTTCCCCGTCATCCCGCTCATCCCCGGTGCCAAGCCCGCGGACGACCTGTTCCTCCTCACCGACTCCTCGCACTCCCTCTACTTCGCCGTCTACTTCCTCCCCATTCTCATCGCCGCCATCCTCTTGATCCCCATCCAAGTTCTCGACGCCGAAATCCGACTCCTCATGCCTTACCGCCTCCTCACACGCCCCGGCGGCACCGATGCCGCCGAAGCACTGTGCCTCAGCACCCGCGGCTTCTCCGGCCGACTCGCCGGATGGAAGCTCCTCCTCCGCCACCGCGAACCCCTTGCAGTGCTGAGCGATGGACTGAGCCTGTGCAACACGGTGTTGATCGCACTGTCAGGAGAAGCCATTGGAATGCGGCTCCGCGGGCATTGCCACCAGCAAAACGTGAGCACGTGCATGATCTCGCTAGCGGCGTTTCCCGGGCCGGCGAGAGCAGCGCAGGCGCTGATGGGGACGATGATGGTGCTGCTAGTGGTTATGGGACGGATACTGGCGCGGTGGAGGTCCGGCGTCGCTGCGCACCCGGCGAGTCTGGCGTCGGTCTGTGCCCTTCTGCAGGTGCCGGGGGCGGTTGAGCTGCTGAGGAAGGGTGTGGCGCCTCCTTCGGGGCGGGAATCACTGAAAGCGCAGGACAAGCTCAGGGGATCGTGGGTCCGTATCGGATGGGCAGAGAGTGACAAGCGGGCAGAGGGCTACGGCTTGGTGTTTATGCGGGAGGGGGCACGCTTGGCCCTGACGAGGAACACGCGGATCCGGTCGTGGGACGGCTGGGGTGAGAAGAGGGGAAAGAAGGTGAAGCTGCACGTTCCGGTCTCCGAGAGGGTGAATCAGGGGGCCTTTTTCGGCTTTCTTTGCGGATTGTTGGCCATGATTCTTTACTACCAATGCACCATGTACGATGACCCCTCCGAGTCGGCATTCGAGGCGTTTGTGGACAGTCAGGGGTTTGGTGTGGTGGCGCTTTTTTCGGCTCTGGGGATGCTGGTGACGTTTGGGTGGGAGCACATGGACGCAGGTATGTCCCTCCTATTTCTCCCCCTTTTCCTTTCCCTAGCGAGCTTGACCCTTTCATGTGGCCGTTCTGAGGCTCACTGGACTATCACTTTAGCTTTTGGCGCAACCTCCATCTACCTCCACATTTCTCAACGGCCGCAGCCTGCAGCGCGTTCTGTCCTTGAATCTCGGGCGACGAACCCATTCACCCGTCTCTGGCGCGCATTGCGCCGTCGCGATGCACTCACGGCCAGTATTGCTGTCGCCAACATCCTCGCCAAGTTCCTCCCCATGTTGCTCTCCGGTATTCCTTTCAAGTCGACGCAAACGTGGCAATCACAGCAGATATGCGGTTGGACAACTGTCGCTCTTTTGGCTATTATGATTCTCGTCATGCTCGTCTACATGCGTTTCGCGCGGTGGCCTGAGCTTCCTGTTTCCCCCGACTCCTTGGCAGGAGTTGTCTACTACGTGTGCGACTCTCATATGCTCAAGGACTTTGAAAGACTGTCGATGCTGGGAACGCGGGAACGGGACCGGCGCGTGGAGCGCATGGCACGCAGGTACAGCTTCGACTGGATAACTGGCGTGTCTGGGGAGCGAAGGATCGCCTGCGATTATGCCGAAGGCGGCCAGGGGTTCAAGCTGCGTAGCCTCGGGCACTTGGGATTCGGGGTGGGGGGGAAGATGAGGCCAAGGTAGGAAAGGGACTGTGTATTGACGTCAGATCTGCGAGACCGATTATCATTGGGAAGCAAACGCCATCTGTATCCAGAGCCCCCTAAGTCTAATAATCCAAAATCTTGCCATCAAACTGCACCAGCTTTCCGCCAAACTTCTCCCTTGTCGCCGTAGTCGTCACGTTATAGATTCCATTCACCGCATCCTCGACTTCACCAAACGCCTCCTTCAACCCAAAGAACGCAGCTCCGGTATTGCCCATCTCCGTCTTGACCCACCCGGGATCAATCACAAAGCTGCTAAGCCACTCGTCTTCCGCGTGAAGCCGAATCGCATACCAAGGCAACACCGCCTTGGACCCTCCATAGTACGCATGCGGAATGGGTGGTTGCCGCCTGTTACATCGTCAGCACACCACATCACTTTTTTCACAAAAAAAAAGAAACAAGCTGGAACGGAAGGAGAGAAACAACATACGCAAAACTCCCCGCCCCCGACCCAACAATCGCAAACCGAGGCCTCTCCCCCTTCTCCAACAACCCCCTCGCAGCCTGGTACAGCTCCAACGGCCCCACCACGTTGACGAGGTAATGCTCCATCAGCCCTTCGCGCGTGGCGTCCTTGACGAGGGGGTAGCCCGTCAGGATGGCCGCGTTGGCGATGACGATGTCGAGGTGGGATACGCCTTTTTCTTGGAGGGCGGCGATGGCGTTGGTGGCGGAGGAGGGGATGGAGGCGTCGTATTGGAGAGTGATGAGGGTGGAGCCGGGGGCGCGGGGGAGGAGGTCGAGGGTGGGTGAGGGGGAGCGGTTTAGGGCGATTACGGTCTAAGGGGGATGGGTTAGTGGGTTGGTGTGGGTTAAGGGGTTGGGGGGGTAAGCGGTGAGAAGGGGGAGCTGATGAAAGGGGGGGGGGGGGGGGGTTACGTGGTTGGGTTGAGCGAGAAACTTGGTTACGAGGCCAAGGCCGATGCCGCGGCTGCCGCCGGTGATGAGAACGGTTGTGGGGGTGGGGGACATTGTTGCAGGTGGTGGTGATTCGGGGGTTGGTGTTGATGGATGGACTTGAAGACTGAGAGTGAGAGAATGGAGACAGTACGATTGATCGAGTCTCAATTCTGATATACTTCAAGAGGACTCAATCTTGCAATGGGCTTGGCAGGGGCTGATGACAAATTCCAAGATTACCAATCGAGTCCGAGATGCGCGTATCAGTCCGACGCGTCGATCGCGAGTTCGAGATATCGAGTTTCGGTGCCTTATACGCGCTTGTAATTCCACCAGGCTATTTATAAGCAAGCTTGGTGTTACCGCCGTTGGCAGCGGGGATATCAGAGAGCCGGGGAACCTACGTTGGTGACTTTAACGTGGGTAGGATGTGGCCGACACCGTATTCCCGTGCCGGAGTTCCGAAGCTTCAAAAGAACTCTCCGAATGGACCGACGTAAGAAGCTTATGTCGCAGGGTGCTTCCATTGCCGGTGTCCCAGTGGCAAAAGTGCCCAGGGGTTGCAGCGTCAAAAAAGGGGTTCCATGTGTCAAGACATCTTCAAGAACAACCTTATCTTTGTAATACACAAGAACCAAACAATACTATTAACAAAACAGATACTCTATATACACCCCCGTATTAAACCGGAATCTCGGTGGGATCCACTAGCAATCATCCCAGTTAAACTTAAAACCGATGATGCGGTCCATATGATCGGGTTCATTTATAATGCTCCACCCTATCCTCCAACGGTATCGTCGGAGTCTCAGCCGCTTGCATCTTCAGCGCCTGTCGCTTCTTCCACCAATCTGGCACGACCCAGGCAGCGACAAACCCAAGCACGGTGAAGACCCCCACAACTGTGTAGATGGCGATCGCTGCACCTTTGGAGAGCACGCTGGGTGCGTCCCGAGCGAGGATGGTCAAGGTGCCCAGGGTCGCCCTTTCTTTTGGGAGTTAGTTGTGTCTTGATGGGGAGGAGGCAGGAGACGTACCCAGATGGAGTGATGTTTCTGGGAGAACAGGCATTTTCAGGGGCGTAACGCTTCTGATGCTGCCGCGGATTTAGTTGGTGACTGGAACTTTGGTTTCTGTCAGTATGGTTTCAAGAGACAATTTTGGATCATTCTCAAACCAGGTAGTGCTTCTCCTAGGCGCGTGCCAGCGGCCGCCGCGCTGCTGGTGGCTTGGACAATGGTTGTGGGACTGTTGAGCGCTGCTTTGGTGATGAAAGGACGTGAGTGGCGGCCGCGCAGCCACCGCTTCGTGATGCCACCAAGAAAAAGTCTAAAGCGCCACAAAAATCAACGACACAACACCCCGTCACCGGCAAACCAAAAAAAACTAACCTTTACCAAACCACAAAGTCGGCGAACCCAATCATACGGGCGACGGCTTCCGAGGATGCCTTTGCTGGCTGAGCCGAAAAACCTTGATCGATCTGGCAAATCGCCAGAGATAAACTCAAGGTCTCGCTGTAGGGCTATATGACAAAACGTCGCAGGGCGTGAGATATAGCTCAGGAAAGTTTTCTTGTAGGCTTTGGTTCATGGCAGGGCGTTTGTGTTGAACAAGATGCCGCGTTGGGACGCCGGACGAGGTCGATGGTCGACATGAATCATCATGATTCCGTCTCATGGCACTTGGCGGTGTTGACTTTATATCAAAGGCATAACCGATCTTCTAGAATGGTGTATAATGCAACTGGTCTTCCGTGTGCCCTGTCTTGGACCATATGACAGCACCAAAGTGCCTTGGTGAAACCGCATCCGGGGTAGAATGACTGGACAGGCGCGGATAAATAGCTCGTGCAACCACAGCTTCCCGTTGAAGTTGTCGAGTCGACTGATAGTGTGGCGCAGACTTTGTCACACACTCACCGCAATTTGCAACAGCCAAATTCATCCACCGAGCGATCAACTTCGTCACCGAATAATGGGTTTCCGCGGGCCGGTAGTTGCGCTTGGAGCATACAATCATGCATCCGACTTCACCCGACACCGGACGCCAACTTCCTGGAGCAGATGTTTGACTAAAGGTATTGTCGGACCCTAAGTTTCTGAAAACGCAGAAGCAAAATGGCAACCGTGAGCGAAAAAACAAGAGATGATCTTGGGTACGTCAGGGGTGAGGTGTGGATGTGGCTGTACCCCTGAACCGCCCTCGCAGACCCACGCGATCATGCAGCGCAAAACCCACAACCGAAACCCGCCCAAAAAATATACGCTTGCGGTTTATGTGGATCGAACACATGACCTTCAGATACCAATTAGATTGATTGAATGAAGTGATACTTCAGTCTGACGCTCTCCCAACTGAGCTAAACCCGCTTGCTGATATTCTTCAAGGTATTTTCGTTCCAAATAAAGGCGCGGCGGGAAATGCGCAATCCATATGAGTTGTTGCGCATGCCAGATGCAAGACGAGTTCCCGACTGGACCAGCTGCAAATCGAAACGACTCTCGATAACTGCAAGTCTGACGCTTTCCCAAATCGCCGGTTGACATTCAGGGGCTGACTTCCCCACCCATCGCATTTCCCGGAATCTGGGCCACACGAGCATCATGAACACTTCCATCCAGTCCAAACCCATGCACTCAGCTCCTCTCCAAACCCCGAACCTCACACCCCCTTTTCCTTCTCCTCTCCCTTCCCCTTCCCCTTTTCCTCCCCCCTCGCCTCCCCTCCTCCCATAA
This sequence comes from Podospora aff. communis PSN243, assembly GCA_033296975.1. Lineage (NCBI taxonomy): Eukaryota > Fungi > Ascomycota > Sordariomycetes > Sordariales > Podosporaceae > Podospora > Podospora aff. communis PSN243. The sequence goes on along the minus strand of MU865987.1, from coordinate 112,153 downwards.
CCTCCTCCACACCCCTCTTAACCAACCACCCCGACAACAAAACATGAAACCACCTCCCCGCCGCACCCTCCAACATCACCTTCTTCTCCCCTTTCCTCCTCCACATCCACGTCTCATTCACAAACACCACATGCTCCCCATCCACCCTCTCCACCCCAACCACCACAACACCCTGCACGACAGGCCCATTATATCCGGGTGGCGCTTCCATTGCCAACTCCACGCGGTGTCCTTCCCCTTTTCCTTCCTGAGAGTGCAAGTCTCCGCGATACGCGACGCGCCATACGCCATGGACGCGATCTCCCACGTCAAACTCAAGCGACGCGATGCGCTCGCGGTTGAAGGTGTTGAGGGTGGCGAAGTCGTCCTTGGACATCATCCGTTTGAGGAGATATACCTGGGGGGTGTAGCTGAATGCTGTCATTGTTGCGCGGATGTAGCGCGTTAAGAGGGATGATGGAGACGCGGTGTCTGCGTTGGGATGGAATTTGGATAGGGACAGGGGGTGCGATGTGACGCGCTCGTAGGCGAGGATGTATGGGGAGTTCTCGTCGGCAACGTCGGGGGGGATGCATTTGGGTTTGGGGATGCCAGAGAGTGATTTGTCGGAAGGGGTTCGGCGGAGTTTGGTGGTTGCGGTGATGTGGGGTGAGACATTGTGGTTCAGGTAGAGGAGGTATGCGGCTGTGATGGTGAGCGGAGTGCCGAGGGCGAGGGCGGTGGTTTTGATGACGGTGTTGATCATTTTGAGGTTATTGATGTAAGGTGTATTGGCTGCAGTCCACCGGGAGTGCTAGCGACGGGATTTATCCGGGTTGATATTGAAGTAGGAGCTAGAAGATCCCTGCCGTAAGCAACGGAGCAATTGGCGCCCCTAATCACGCTCCGCCGGCACGACCGGCACGCCAAGCCCGACAACCCCTTGTTTTTCTGGCACTAGCACACTCACTTCCTTCAGCCTTTCCTAGAGACTGGCTGAGAGCCCTTTGTGTACCCAGAAACAAAAGACACAACAAGAGAGAACTCCCTTTCCAACAAAGGACCATCCCGGTTTCTAGCGAAACTGTCAAACCAAAACCACCTCCCTCATCATTGTATCCCCCTCCTCATAGATCGGCAGCCTCTCCGGCCCATACAGCAACAACCCAACCCTTGCAAACTTCTCCGGACTCTCCACCACTCTCCTCAGGACAAGTGAAATGTGATATGCCTGCGATCCATCCCAAAACTTGATGAACAGACACCACACGGATTCGTCAAACTCCTCGCACGACTCAAACGTTTCCTTCCACCACTTCAATGGGGAACTCTGCCAGTTCAACAGCAGTAAATCCTCACGGCTTATCGGTGTTTCCGGCTCCCACCACTCGTACGTCACATACCGCTCTGGATCATCCCCAGGACGATCCATCCACCCCGGTTCACACTTGGCCCACTTGGAGTCATCCACCGGCAACGAATCCACCCTAACCTCATAGATATCCGTCCCATCATACCTCGTCACGCCATATTTAGTCCCCTCTGTCGTACAGTACCTCCTCATCCTCGTCTTCGTCAAATGCCCCCTGATCACCAACTCCCCCTCCGTCCGCCCCAGCAGCCTCTCCTTATCCCCCTCCGCCCACGGCACCCTCACAATCTCCGGATCCCTCACCGTGTCCTTCTCAAACGACGGGCGGATCCCATCCCCCGGATATTCCATCTCATACTGCACCGCATTTCCCACTGACGCCCACGTCCAGCTCGGCACACCGCTCTCCTTGTACGCCCCCCACCTCTCCCCCTTATCGGTATTAACCTTCCACGTCACCACATGCCAGAGTAAATGCTCACGCATCCACTCCCTCCACATCCCCATTACGTACCCCAGCCCCTTTCTCTTCTCCCAAAACTGCCTCGCTATGCCCGCCACCGCAGGCAACCGATCACTCTCAAACGTCACCGCCATCGTGCTAAACTCCGTCACGATGCGCTGCCACCGATACCGCAGTTCCGCCCCGTCTGCTTCCTCGACGGACTTTACCGCAGCCGTGTGCATCATCTTGGGAAACATCGCGTATATGTGCCGTGAGCCAGAATGTCTCCATGATCCGCACTGGCATGTGGCAAGGGTGTTGCATTCCCAGTAGAGATCTGTGTGTCCGAAGTGGAGCACGCGTGGGGAGAGGAGACGCTCCTGGTAGACCCAGCCGCGGCCGGCGAGGGTGGTGGATAGTTCGGGGGAGTCGAGGGAGGCGGTGAAGGTGTAGGAGGGGTGGGATGAAGGGGTCCATTCTTTGATGAGGAAGGTGGTTAGGAGAGGAGGGGGGTTGGATAGCGGCAGGGTGGAAAGGGGGGTGTGGGTGTGGGGGGAGGAGACGGTCGTGAGGTAGCCCGTGAGACTGGGACGGCGGGGCGTGAAGAGGCCGTCGCGGCCGTCGAGGGCGGAGGTGGCGGCGAGGTTGAGGGAGGAGAGGGAGTAGATGGAGGCCATTTGGGCGGATTGCTCGGCCCAGTCGGAGGGATCATTTTGGACGATGCAGAGGGAGTCGATCCAGAGGTAAAAGATGTTGAGACGGCGGGTGAAGGCGATGGCGTCTTGGAAGGTCTTGGGGAGGCCGTCGAAAGGGATATTTTGCTGAAAGGAGGAGAGGTTCTCCTTTGTGAGCATGATGGGAAGGTGGCCGCCCCAGCAGTGGCTGAGGGTCGCATAACTTTTGCTTTCTCCCTGGGATACATGGAGGTGGATGTCGGCATTGGTCTGGCCGATAGAGAGGATCCTGTCGGGCAGGCGAGCGGCCTTCATCGGGGGACAGGTGGGATGCTCCGGTTCCGCACAAGATGCGATTTGGGATTGAACCCATGCGAACGAAGAGTCCGAGTCGGTGTACGGACATCGAACACCCTCAAATGCGTCGCGGGTGTTCGCGTTCAGCTCGGCCAGTGCTTTGCGCTTAGCCTTGAAGTCCTCGTACGAAAGGAAGTGGATCTCAACAGCGAGTGGCCGCTCCGAGAGGGTCTTGCAATGGATTTTGATAGAGTGGTAGCTCTTGTCGTTTAGCGTCAGCTCAAACTTGTCGACAGAGTGGAGCTTGGCATCTTGGACAACGGCGAGGAGGAGGTTGCAGACTTCACAGTTTGCCGCAAACTCGACGAGGTCGGCCAAGTCGCCGCCCACGACGACCGAGGTGCCGGCTGCGGGCCGCGCAAGATCTTGACACACATCGCAGGGCATTTCAATGACGCCGAATTTGCCGTTTGCTCGAATTTGAGGTCACAGTCAACTGCGGGGATGATCAAAGTTCTGGCTGCGAGGTGGAGAAGTCCGAGAATCCTGCTGCCCCGCTCAACTCAACACCAAGGCAAGAGCGACCTACCCCCTTGTCGAAGTTGGAAGCGACACGAGGGCGCTCGACACAGAGCAGCGAAAACCACCAAGGATGTACGGATTCCGATCTACCAGACTCAGGATAGCGTCAGATATCTATCTGCTCGCCCGGCTATCCAAGTCCTGGCCTATACGGTTGAGGAAGCTGTCTTTCAAAGCCGCTGGCGTATGCGATGGCACCTTTCCAGATGACTTCGGCCACGCAATTGTCCAGAATTTCGTAATGCAACATTCTCGCATGTGGGTAACCCGTTCTCACTCCAGTCATCAATAATTGCCAAAACTAAAAACCTAGGTCCTTAGCCTGCCAGGGTATTGGTTTATTTAAGCAACAATAAGTTCTCTAGCAATCGCATCGAGCTCTGGAGCCGCTCCAGTTTAAACTTGACAGCATCTGCGAGGTCTTCCCACATCAGCGTGACACGAGCTGAAAGCAGCCAGACCACTGTCCCAGCGCCATGATGAGCCGCATCTCGACTGGTAGCGGCATGGAACTTGCAACCCGGTCCAATTCCAATCTCTGCGAGCCGTGCCGGGCCATCTTTTGAGAGCTTTCTGCGCGGCATACCCGTCGACTCCCTCCCCCGTACTTTTCAGCACGCCATCGCCGTGGTGCGGAGCTTGGGGATGCAGTACCTTTGGATCGATTCCTTATGCATCGTACAAGATTCCGGCGGCGCGGATTGGGAGGTTGAGTCGTCTCTCATGGCAAGCGTGTACGGGTACGCGTCCGTGAACGTCGCGGCAACCTCGTCGTCGGATTCAGGGGGTGGCCTCTTTTTTGATCGCGACCCAGACGTGGTGCAACCCTTTGCGGCGTACTCGTTCGGAGAGGAGCAGAGACTGCGTTGCGGGTGGTACCTCTGGAAGAACGACGGCCGGTGGAGCGGGCTGGCTTTACTTTATTTATTTGACGGATCTAGGCTGGTAGCCCCTGAATCAGCGGGCGTGGGTGCTGCAGGAGCGGGTCCTTTCCCGACGAACAGCCCACTTCACAAAGTCGGAAATCATATGGCACTGCCTGGAAGATCTGAGCTCCGAAACGTTACCGCAGCAGCACGACGACGTCCGACTCAACGTGCCTGTTATGCAGATCGGGGACTACACCAACGGGGGCGGATGCTGTCGACGGGCAGCGAGAGGCAGAAGGGCCGTCTCTGGGCTCGCAGTATTTGGGGGTGTCATGTAATCTAGCACTTGGTTGGGCTGCCAGTGGCTAGTTGTCAGCTGGCTCCCATTGAGTAACTTGAAGAAGTTGGGATGACAACTCACCTAGGTATCTTGATTTGCCCATGTCTTGATTTGCCCGTCTTGATCTGTCCATCAAGCATCTCCGGCGCCCACGATGCAACAAACGTCCACTGGCCCGCCACATCAGCACGACCTCGACGTGCCCTTTGCACATCGCCAACAGGTATCCATGGCGCCGGTGAGTAATTGCCTCCCTGCACACACTGTCCCGCGCCGCCACGCCCTTGCATTGCCGCGTTGACACTCATCGGCGGCTGCGTACAGACAAACGGAACTGCTTGTGAGGCCTGCGCGAGAGACAGGGTCAGCAACTGCGATCGGAAAACACTCGAAGACGCCAAGTCCCCACACGCTGAGATCATGCACCGATACCAAGATAGGGAGGGAAAGAAGTGCATATAGCCTTATGAAGCCTATTTGCAACTCTGCAACTGCAGTGTTCCGTCAGGAGTAGGAAAAAACCCAGGAAAAAGGCAAAACCAAGAATTGGATAAATGCCTACCATGAAGCAGATCACTTAGGCACTTAGAAGTAGGCCCTTAGCAGTTACGCTTTGACTCAAGACTGAATGCATTTCTTTCCTTGAGAGGGGGCAGGTTTGATGGCATTGATAGGGGAAGAGCCGCGACTTAGGTGAGCCTTTACGGTTATAACTACCAGGTACTCAGAGGCAAGCCGGCCAGACTTATCGTCTCAACACCTGAAATTACAGACACTTGAGATGGCAGAAAGGCAGGAAGCTGAGATGGTTTTCCCATCAAGTTCGGATGGGTATTGCATCACGTTCGGATGGGTATTGCATCGCGCTCGGATGGTTTTCCCAGGTGAGGTTTATACATTCACATTCACTTCAATTACAATTACTACAGAAATTTACCCGCAACACCCAAAAGACTCGCTCTCTTACTCTTCTCGGAACCCGAACCACCGCTGCTTCCTCTCTTATAAGACCCCCCGCTGGAGCTCTTCGGAGTGGCCCCTCGTACTTTGGACCCCTCCAGCTCCCAACACTGCGAGGACCTCTCCTCCGGGATAATCGGCAAGGCCCCCGGCGCGCCGAGATACAGCTCCGGCGGCGTTGACACTCTCTTCCCTTGTCCGCCGCCCGACACGGTGACTTTGAAGCCAAAGTCGCCACCATCCGAACCGCCGCCCTCTTCGGTGTCTGTCGTAAAGACCTTCTCCTGCGAGACGGCCGCCATCCTTGCGGCTTGCTGTCGTTTCCTGCGGCGCCAGAAGAAGAAGCCGGCAGGGACGAGGAGGGCAAGGGCGACGATGGGAACGACCACGGCGACGATGGTGGTCTTCATGCCGGGAGACCCGGAGCCGGAGGAGGCTGAATCCTCGTCGCCAGATGACGAGGACTGCGTGTTGGACGGAGGTTTGGCGTCACAGGTTTCGCCCGTGCAATAGAGCCTGGAACCGGGGATGCGTGCGCCGAGCTTCTCAAAGGGGATGACGCCTTGCTTCATCTGGGCAAAGGCCGCGGCGTTGGTGTTTTTGGACTTGATAGGAGCGATGGCGACGTCTTTGTTGTAGGCGTCAAAGACCATGTAGGTCCGTCGGAGAATGGAGCTGCCAAGGTTGTATTGGGGACCGCCGTTCGCTGAAACGGCCGTGTACTTTTGGATTCCGAAGATGCAGGTTTCTTTCGGCAGTACAGTGGTGTAGCTGTTGGCTATTTCCCAGCGCGAGACCTCAGCTGGGACGATCAAGTCGGACACGCGAACGTTGAAGACGGGGCCGTCGGGCCCTTCGAGCTGGAAGTGGATGTTAGTGGTTGTGCTCTTTGTCCCGGCATTGCAGGGAATGGTGGCGCGCTTGATGGTTTCATTCCACGTGGCGCCCACGGCGGCCATGATGCTCTCGGTCATGGTGTCTGGGAGGTAGGAGAAGCTGTCAGATGGGCTGAGGGTCACAACTATGGGGTCTGTGAGCTTGGTGGGCTTTTCGTCATATATGTTGACGGCGAAGAGGTTGACGCGGAAAGCGCTGGGGAAGGGGTCGTATGGCTGGTTGGCGTTGAGGCGGACCAACTCGCCCTCATATTGCGCATGGTCGACGGCGCCGAGCAAGAGTTTTCCAGATGATCCCGCCGCATCGTCCAGCCAGAAGCTGTATCCGGGGCTGATGATCTTCCCGGACGAGACAAGCCTGTCGACGAAATTGGGGCGGTATTTGGGCGAATATCGAGGGAAGTTGGTGGTGCCGTCGTTGCCTAGACCCAGCATCCCGATCCACTGGTTGTTCGATATGGAAGAGACCACGCCCATCGAAAAGTCCTCAATCTTGACATCGCCCACTGCCAACGTGTCGGTAAAGTTCAAGCCATCGACGTTGATGGTGTCGGAGTACGCGACCACGAACTCGAGATACACTTGTTCGGCCGGCTGATATGTCGATGACTTGGCGGAGTTGAAGATGCCCCATGCACAGGCCGAGTTTGAGCCATCGGTCGAATCGCTGGGGTAAAAGCCGATGCGCGGGTCATATCTTGTCTGGCAGGGCATCACGTCGGCCCTGGGAACCCAGGTGTGCGGCGAGGATGTCGAGAGCAGCAGCGATACCGGCTGCCCGGGGGTGCCAACCGTGGCATTGACGACGAAGACATGGCCGGATGCCGCGACGGGGATCTCGGCGGCGAACTCGGTCGATCTGGCGATGTTCCTCTCCCGGCTGAAGGGAAGCAAAAGATGGGCAGACGCCGCCGTCGCGACGAGAAAATGAAGGGCGGCAGCCCACAGCAAGAAAAGGAGTGGCATGCTGCGGTGGCAGGCAAGGAAGGAAACGCTATCGCGGGTGCCTCATTGTTCAAAAGAGCGTCGTAAAGAATCACGTCCTCGCAGCAGGACTCCCGATCGCGCGCGACGAACAAGAAGAAGTCAGTTCAAAGTCGTCGAGAGGGCTGGCCCCCTCGCCAAAACAGGATATCGCCAAGCAATCTCACCATCCACCACACGGGCCTTGAGCTTGTGCGTTTTGAGGTGCCCTCAGGCCGAGGCGGCGGAGCTAGGACCAGAGCCGAAATTGCATGGTCGCGCTGCTATCGTCACCAGACCCGATTGGCTCGGTCGATTCCGACCGCCATCCTGACCTCGTGGCTATCCGCCTTGACTCTGCGGTAGCGAAAACCGTCTTCATTCATCTTTTGGGAGCCGCGATGCGAACGATGCTGCAGGTTGCTGAGCCGTCGTCGAGGCTGCAACGATGTCGACATCCAATCTCCAATTGCCGCCTCGTGGCGTTTTTGGCGGCTGATCTCCGAAAGTGGAAATTGGAGAACCGCACGGGCCAACGATCACCAGCAAGGAGGGTTGCACAGGGGTGGAGTTGTGGCTTGACACTGACGGAAAGCAACGTGCAAGGTTACCCCGCCGTGCCCGCCGAGCTGCCAAAACTCCCCGCCAGCGTTTCAGCGCCCAACATCCCACCATCACCACCACGAGGCATCATTTCCCATACGCAGCATCCTCCTTCCTCTGCATGCTAATCACTACTACCTAACAAGCAGCAACCGCTAGCCCGCCCAGCATGCAATCCGGCATCGCCGCTTCCGCGGAGCTAGTCTCTCAATTCTCTTCGCTCCTCGCGTCGCCCTCAGAATTCGGCCTCCTCGTCACCATCGCCAACGAGCAGCTCACGCCCCTCCGCGCGCTCACCTCCCCCTCGCCATCGACCTCCTTCTCCTCCAACGTCTCCTCCCTCCTCACCCCGCACATCAAACCCAACGAAGCCCTCTACATCATCCTCCGACGCCACCCCTCCGCCCCCGCCCTCGTCGCCGTAACCTACGTCCCCGATGCCGCGCCCGTCCGACAAAAGATGCTCTTCGCCGCCACCCGACTGACACTCGTGCGCGAGCTCGGCAGTGAACACTTCCGCGAGACCATTTTCGCGACCACCGCAGCCGAGCTGTCCCCGGCCGGCTTCGAGAAGCACGACGCGCACGTAGCGCAGGACGCCCCGCTGACAGAAGAGGAACGCACGCTGGGGGAAGTCAAGCGCGCCGAGCAGGAAGCCGGGTCGGGGACAGGCACAAGGGAGATACATCTCAGCAAGAGCTTGGCGATGCCGGTGGCGGAGGATGCGATTGCGGGACTGAAGGGTCTTGCGTCGGGCAGCGAGAAGCTGGTCATGCTGAGGATTAATCCGGACACCGAGGTGGTGGAGCTGGTTCCCAGCGCAGCGCAGCCGGGGAGTATCACCGAGCTGGTCGGCGCAATCTCGACGGCGGAGCCGCGGTTCACGTTTTACCGGTTTGAGCATGAGCACGGCGGCGTGGAGAGCGCGCCGGTGCTGTTCTTTTATACGTGCCCGACGACAGCGGGGACGAAGAGCATCAAGTATCGGATGATGTATCCGCTGATGAAGAGGGCGGTGCTGGAGGTGGCGAGCAAGGAGGCGGGGCTGGAGGTTGAGAAGAAGTTTGAGGTCGAGGAGGTGGATGAGATCACCGAGAGGGGAGTGTTGGAGGACTTGCATCCGAAGGTAGAGAAGAAGGCGGCGTTCAGCAGGCCTAAGAGGCCCGGGCGCTGAGGTCCGAGGCAGAGAGAGAGTGATGCCATGTGCGAAGCCTGGCGCTGAGCATGAGGTGAATCATGACGGGTGGCGGAGAAGATGGCGCGGCTGTACCTTGAATTGAGCGGGCTCGAGGTGTCCGCCGTATGGTATGTGTCTGAAGTGATCCTCCTGGTACCAGTGCAGATGTAGCGCCATCGTAAAAAATTGACCTGGGGGCGATCTCTGGCCCTGCCTCATCGTCTTCGATCCTTGGATCAAGGGGGCTAAAAAGGTAAAAATCTCTCCCGCCGGGAATTGAACCCGGGTCTCGAGCGAAGTCAGTTGTTAGGTGACAAGCTCACATACTGACCACTATACTACGGAAGACTTACAGGTGTGGGCACCTGTCGTAGCGCTGGTTGGTTGGAGAGCAGGCTCGTTAGGATGGCCTATTGCCTCACGCGGCACCCATTTAGCCAGTGGACCAATATCCACAAAGCCCCAAGGCGCGCGACGCCGTGACATAGCTAAAACCATTCCCCCCCGTCAGTGTACCGGAAAAGGTTGGCCTACATGCTGGCTATGTGTCTGGGAATGTGTAGGGAGATGTTGGGGAGGGAGTCACGGCTTTGATGCAGGAGTGGGCGACGACGCGGGTCTCAGTGCTTTAAAAGCAAACTTGAAGGCGGTGATGGGATAGAAGTTTCTTTGTCTTTCGATTCCGTCGCCTAGCTTCATAAGGTTCATCTGTTCGTCTCTTATCCCATCACAGCCTCCACGTCAGGGCTCTTCCAAGACTTGTCCCACGACCATATATTCAACCCAACCTTCACCCCAGACTTAACTGGCAAGCCAGCATGGTATACGCCCTCATGAGTAGATCCATTTGGATGCATATTCTCCCAAAACACCGCCGAACCGGGAATGGCCTTGAATGTAACCCCCTGGTAGCCATCCATCCCCTCCTCGGTACACTCAATGACGTCGCACCATCTTGCATCATTCGGCCGCTCCAAGTATGGGAAGTTGGTCCCACCTCCGGTGCAATCGCCAACAAGATAGACGTTGAAGGTGGTGATGCGGTTCCCCCCCTCGCCCGTCAGTGACGGGTCCCAGTCGAAATGGTAACTGTAGAACCCGTCGACTGCGTATCGCTGGATCGTGGGAGGTTCGATGACTGTGTCGGGGCCGCGCCAGCCTTGGAATTCCATGGCGCGCTTCTCGATGCGCCGCACCACGGGGTCGGAGCGGTCAATGTGAGCCGACTGGGAGTCGCGAATTTCGAGATTGATGGGCTTCTCGTCGAAGCCGCGGTATACTTTGGATTGCTGGTAATTGCCCTCGCTTTTGGGATGGGTATGTGGTTAGCTATCCGCTGGTAAAAGCCGTGTTAGGCGCTCTCTTCTAGGTACCTACTTACGCGAGGCGTAGGAGATGGTCGATCTCATCTTTGTGGAGGAATGACCGGATGTAGATCACCATCGGATCTCGTGAGAATATCTGGGCTCGATAGGGCTGCTCATTCGGGATGCCCGTCTTTGACAGCTGGAAGATGCGGCCCAGGAAGGGACCGGTGCTCGTCGACGAGATGGAAAACTCGTGGCGATGCCAAAGGAGACCGAAGATGGCTCCGATTAGAGCCGCGCCGAGATAAAGCGTGCGCCGAGGGCGCAGACTTTTTCCAGAAAACATGATGGATATTCAGGTATGGACGTGGTTGCTTCCGTGCGGATTTGGAGCGAGAGGAAGAGATGGGAGAATATAAAGCTACAAGAGGGATGAAGGGGCCGCCGCGCAATTTAACCACTGATGAATTCCTATATCCCGCCCGTCGGCCTCGCCGCGGTGAGGTTGCGGCACAAGCTGAGCCAACTGACTGTGGGTAACATCCAACGCACATTTCAACTGTTTCTGCCTTTGCTATGCTCTTATCCTCTGTTGTGCATTCTGGCACGGAGGCTTTGCGCAGCAATCCGCGAACTGGCCCAACTGCGGCTGTGACAGGAGGGTACCTAGAGCTGGGTGCAACGGACCACAAACTGTCCGAAACTGCCGGAGGGGTCGCATGTGCAGTCAAACAGACGAAGGCCAGTTGGAAAGACAGTGATGAGGAAAAGGTCGCATCTCAAGCTGCGTGAAGCGATGGCGTCCCCAGGGGGAACGAAGTACCATGACTAACGGGCACAAGTTAATCACACCGCGGACGATTCGATCAAAAAATCAGCTTGGAAGTAACCAAGGCCTTTGCATTTGCACGAAGATGAGGGAAACCCGTAGTTACAGGACAAAACCTAATCAAGGCCAACACGCATCATCCCCCTAGAGAAGCCGACCACCACCCAGTCCTCACCACCCCACTTTCCCACTCATTCATTCCTCGGGGTCGAGGATCGGGAGGAATTTGATCGTCTTGTCATCCTATTCAGGTGTGAGTTTAGGGAGTTGGAGAAGCCATTGAGCTCCCTGAAATCACTTACAGCCTTGTAGGTGCGAGGTTTGTTAGCCATCGGCAACAAAATAGCAGGATCCAAGACGGCATGAGGTGAAATTGCGAAGACTTACCTTTTGCTATATGGTTGCAACCAAAACATCAGAATCTGCCGTGTAACCTGCGTTTGGATCTGCTATGTTTTGGTCATGTTTGGACTTACGTTTGCCTGTTGAGGGTGTTAGTATCCATGGTTCAGTATCTCGACAGATTTTCGTCTGCTTGATGACATTGGGTGTTACTTACGACCTAGTTCGTAGAAAAAGGACATATCAGCCATCATGCTCTCGATATCAGATGCACATGGTCTGGGGTATACTTACAGGCTACATGTATAAATTCGCAAGATTAGCGGCGCTGTGTCTCGTAGTATCTCAAGTGTCTGGTAAGATTGTACTCACGGCCTGCGACGCGCCGACAATGTTAGTGCTGCTGTCAACGTCTTTGGCAGAGAATTACTCACATGCTAGGTAGCGGGCGGTCAGCAAAGGGCATATAAAAAAGGACGGGTCTTCTCGAGTGCTACTCACCGGCTGTTCCGTATCGGCGTTGTCAGTTCCTGCGGAAGGCATCCATCTAGACCACTGATAGGGAGCAACTTACGCCCTATATCGGAGGACTTGGTGTAAGTAAAAGTAGTACACAGCCGACGAGTTGCGAGTGGTAGAACTTACAGCCTTTACCACGTCCAGCTGATTAGCAGCTATTCCGACAATGTAGCCCCTCCGGACTGGAGGCTTTGGGAAAGAACTTACTGGCTGGGAAGGGGAAATTGGTAATTAGCGTCCTGGATCCAGCAGCAACCACATCTTGCTCAGGGTGAGGGGCTGTGGCTCACAACCTAGCTTGTATTAGTATCATGAACAGTAAGTCAGGGGGTGTTTGACGAGGCGAACTCTAGCTTCCAAAGGAACTGGAATCTTGGCCACCTTGGCGGAGGCAATGGCCACAAACAGGGCGGTCAGGATGAGCTGAAACTTCATGGTGACGGTTTTGGATAGGAGGATAAGTGATGGGGCAGAAGGTGTTGGGAGTGAGGAAGAGAGAGAGTTTGAAATATGTTGATGGACTGAGAGCGAGAGGAAAGGGAGCAGGCGCAGGCGCAGTGGTCTTCTTATGCTTGAGCGGACGAGCCACCCGACCGCTGGAAGGAAGCCTTCGAGTTGCCATGGAATTGACATTTATCTCCATCCATGACCAACAGACATGTGAAAAAGGCTTGCATGACGGATAATACGAACCATCACGGCCACGCAAGGGACTGGGCATCACGAACAGGTTGGCCACACTGATCCAAAGGTGACCTGCGGTGCGGGACCTTTCTGAACTGCCAGGAAGAATGCATGACCAACGACATCGGCGATGTTCCTTGGCAACAAACACGGCAACGGAAAGAGGAAGGACGCCGACCTGGAATAAACTTGTCATTTCAAGCGAGTCTACGGCGCAATGTGATACTCGGTTGCAAGGCTGACTCGGATGGTGTCAACTTGCTCGCCTCGGCCGAAGGACCTTCTCTTCTGCCTTCCCTAGATGAGTCCTCCCTGATCCCGATGAAGTCTTCTTTCCTGTGTTAGCCTCGCTCTTCTTCTGCCGTTCTACTTACGCTCAGTACCCGCCTGCGTGTGCAGCTAGCCATCTCTCACAACTTGACACCTCCGGAAAACACCCACGGCCCCCCGAAATCTTTGTTGGTCATGATGGCAAGTGACTGCCTCTGTCAGTTGCCTACGCCGAATAGAAGACGAACTAACAAAAACGCACCAGGACTCACGCACGCGATATACTGCCGTGCTGCTCATTCCAGCGAGCATGCTGCTGCTGAGCATCCTCCGATGCTACCAGTTCATTTCAGAGCATGGCAACCCCCTGAACCTGGTCACAAAAGATCAAGGCACGCCTAGCTCAACGTCCCTCGACCTGGCCTCCTACCGCTGCGTGCACAACTACTCGATCGAGCTTCTCTCGGTCGACCCCCTCGCCATATACATCAACAACTTCATCCGCAACGACGAGATAGACCACGTCCTCCACTTGGTGTGGGTAAAACCCCAAGAAAAACCTACCACTCTCCGTCAAAGTTGACTAACATTACAAACTAAAATCAGGCAAGACTCATTCACACCCTCCCTCGTGACGCCCAACAACTCCTCCTCTGAGCTTTCTCTCAACCAAACCGTCCGGCTCTCCCAGACCGCCTTCCCCCCCGGAGACGACCCCGTCGCGCAGTGCCTGATGGACCGCACGCGGTCCCTCCTCGGCAACGTACAGCACGCCCACATCGAGACGCCGCAGGTCGTCAAGTACGAAGCGGGCGCCGACCGGTTCCGCGCGCACACGGACTGGTTCGATCCGCCCACGCGGGAGACCGTCTTCAACGAGGATTCAGCTCAGCCCACGGTGCGCCGGAGCAACCGGCTGGGCTCCATCTTTGCTTACCTCGTCGACGATTGCACGCGGGGGGAGACTTTCTTCCCCGAGCTGCCGAGGGTATCCTTGGCTGCTGACGGGGACAAGTTTGCCCTGCCAGCAGATGATGGCGGTGGTGGAGCAGCGAACAAGGGGCTTTTGGTGAGGCCGCGGAGGGGGAATGCGGTTTTTTGGAATAATCTCCTTGCTGACGGGTCGGGGGACCTGCGGACTGTGCATGCGGGTTTGCCTGTTGGGGATGGGACGAAGGTTGGGTTGAATATTTGGAGTAGGTATTATTTTGATTTGCCCATGGTGGGTGGGGAGGGGGAGTGAAAAGGGGGGAGCTGGTGTTGGGTCGATAGGATACTTGCTGGTTCAGGGGATAGATAGGTACCTAACCGTGTCGGGTTCCTGTATCTGCTGTCGTGGTAGATCTATCGTTATTGGTGCAACTCCGCATTCAATCGAGGCAGCCCCTGAAGGATCAGAATTCGGGCGTTCTTCTAGCCCTTCGTTTCTCCCGATTGTCATCTCTCATTACCCCTGAAGAGCCACCTTGGACAAACTAGCTGGACAAGTCAATCTCACAAACTTTCAAGGCTCAAGCAGCCGGTATCGTCCCAATGCTTTTCACAAGGCACAATCCCAATCGCCCCTCAAGGACGCCCCTATCTCCGTGTTCATGCACACTGAATCACTGCCGGGATCCGACTTGCATCCCATACAGTGCGGCCGACAACCACCGAGGACACGGACAACCACGGCGTTGTAGCGGCGGGCGGCTGGAAGAATGTCAATTAACCGGCCACAAGGAACATGTTTTCCCACGTCAGGCCAACCTAACGCGGATTACCCGGCATGGGCCAAACTGCATTCTCCGGCATTGTGCCGCCCCCCACAGACCCTCCGGGAGACGCATAGATAAGGCACCTTGGGGAATGAGCCCAATAAAAAGTACCTACCTACCGGTAAGAAGGTGTGCAAAACTTGGAACTTTTGAGAGTCCGGAGAATTACGGGTCGGGCCCGCAACGGCCGACATGTACGGCATAACCATGGAGTTGAAGCGTCAAGTGGCGTGGAAGAAAAAGTTTGTTCGCACCAACAATGGCGCGGGTGTTTAGCAAGATACTCGCATAGTAGAAGCCACCAACCACGGGATTGGGACTTGTGCTTGGATATGATGTGACGGCTGTGCCTTCCGGTCTGCCGCCGTCACAATCATGATTCACCCATCTTTGGCGCCTCCGCTTGGTTTTGGGTTCATGTTTGCTTCCGGCGGACGGCGCAGGCGTACGGCGCAGAGGCGTGCGGGTTGCATGCTCGGTTAAGCCGAGTGGGAAAGCGAGAGCACCTCAATAAGCAAAAGGCTGCTTGAGACAAGGCGGCTTTTTCTTAATACCATGTTTGCGCAGCATTCGGAAGGGTTTCCGAGGCTGTTGGTTGGCTTCATGGCGCAGTGACGGGTGGAAAGAGAAGAGTGGACCTAGATAAGGCTGGCAACCTAGGTAGGTACATGAGGTGTCCAACAGATGACTAATAATCAGCAATAACAAGGCTGCCATTCTTCCAGCTCTCGATATCCCCTAGCCGGGTGCGATGCGCAACTGCCCAGGCGTGAATCTTGTCCCAGTTCCGACATGTGTGGCGAGTATCCGTCAATAGCTGAATGCGTGACCCGTCCAGCGTCCATCTCGACGGTGTGAGATCTGCGTGGCATTGCAGTGCCTGTCGAATGTGGTTGATGCAGTGCCCTGCCGCCCCGTCAGCTTCTCTCCTCAATACAGTGTTCCATGTGTGGGCGTGTGTCCACGAACCAATGTCATCCTTTTGGGAAGACGGGACTGGGTAAAACTCGGGGTGGAGCGCTTGACGTAGACGGTTCTGGCGAGGACAGACGTTCTGTTAGTCGTCATACGATGCTATCTGAGCCTGTGTTGATGGACACTTACCAAGCAGTGGAGGGAGTGGTACACATCGAGCCCAGTCAGAAAGAGACCCGACTCTGGCCACTGGAACGTCCATCCGGTCATATCCATCTCATCTTTGTCGAGATCGACATACTGCCCTGATACAGAGGTTGAATAGGTCAGCCACGCACTTGGACGCAGAAAAGTTAATATGCCTTCTAGGAGTCGACCCCAAGCCTCGTCAACTTCACGAGAGGGCTTGCCGATGTATTCATGCCCGCCATCGACCCTGACCAACTGGCGGTCCCAATCAAGCCCAAGACCGCCGGTGAAATCCTTCAGGACTACTTCGCTGGCGATCCTGCTGGGCTCTGGTTTGTTAAGTAAATAAACAGCCGTCTCTCGGAATGGAATTGTGTTTCTCAGCGCGTATATACGTACCCAAATCTGTAGAAAAGCCATCACCGTATTGACCTTGGACCGGTGACTCTCCCCGTCCCTCTTTGCAGAGGCTACCTGAAACCAACAAAAGGGATATTAGGATGACATTGGCCAGGACGGAGAGAAAGATGCAGAGCTGCAAAACCCGTTCACGCTTCTTCGCAGGCTGAGGGGGTGGCAGCTTTGGCGGACACGTCTCGAGCAAATGCTCCCCTTCTTCGTGGTCCATCATTGTTTTGGGCGTATCTGGGGCGCTGATCATGGGTGAACGGGAAGAGCGAGAGACCAGATGATTGTCGGAGAGGGAGATGACCGAGACTCTCGCGTGCAAGAGCTGGAAAAGTTGAATCCTTCGTTGATGAGCTCCTGATCTGCTGCATGACCCTGTATAGTTTCTCTAGAAACCAACCGGGCCGGGAAGATCCAGGGGTGGCGACTTGGCCGTCCCGTTTCTTCAACGCCCAACTGGGCGAGTGGCGCAGTTGAGCGGCGTAGTCGGAGGTTGTTCCGGCGCTTTTCGCGGTTGTAACCTGTTCCAAAAATCTGCCCGCACAACCCCACGAGAACTTTTGTTATCAGTCTTGTTGGTTCACGACAAGGCAGACTCGGGGTGCGAAGGGTCACGAAGATCATGCATCTTGTTCCAACGCACCAACCGCAGCTAGAGGTCCTTCGGCCCATTTCCTGCACTGGCACGATTGTTTGTCGTTGGCAATCTGTATCTAAAGCGTAACTGATGTCGGGATGCGTCGGGGTCTGCTTCATTCCATATTGTCCCTTCAAGTGTCGTCTGCGTTCCGTCTCCCCGGAGTGCTAGGTAATCCAAGGTACCTGGAGGTGCACAACCTTCTCGCTGCTCTCTCATCTTCATCACCACCAGTTTTGCGTTATCTTTTCAGTACTCAAAATGCCTCCCACTGCAAAGTACAACGTCGTAGGAGAGGAAGAAGCAAGCGACCGAAACTCGACCGACATGCAGTCTCTATACGTCGAGGAGAAGGCCGAGCTTCAACAAAGGCGCCAGGCTCAGAGACTGTCGACCTATACGCTCTGGTATTCCGCCCTTTCCACACTTATCATCATCCTGCTCTCCGTCGCCCTCGCCAAGACGTCCATCACGACGACCATCTCGACGGTAAGCACCCGTGCACTTCAGTCTACCTATTCTCTAACACGGCTTCCCAGGACGCCATCATCCGACCTGAAACAACAACCCACACGCCCGAGAACTGCCTCCCCCGTCCCTACCGCGGCACGTTCGGAAGGCACCTCGAGTATCAGTCAGTCGACCATCGCTTCGACATCCTATGGGACGACATCAAGGACGATCTGCGCGTCTTCTGGCTACCGGACCCAGAAAAGCCCGGAGAGGAGAAGGCTGCCGTCATCGCCATGTTCCACCAGCTCCACTGTCTGCAGTCTTTCCGCATGGCCATCCAGATGGGCCACGAAGGCAAGGATCCCGGTCTTGATCGGTGGACCGACGATAATATGCATTGGCCCCATTGCCTGGACTACATGAGATCGGTGAGTTACCTACAATTGAAAGGGTGCCCAGTCTTTGCCTTGTCTTGCTCGGATTCTGACGCTGGTGGTAAAACAGACAATCCTTTGCTATGCCGATGATACACTGGAGAGGTGGTCCTTCCTTGACAATGGGACCCTTGGTGAGATTGCCGAGGGTTATTTTGATGATAGGCAGTGTGGTGATAACCGGAAACTGATCAAGATGATGAGAGACGCCGGCAGCATTGTGCGCACGCGGCCATTCCCTTGAACCAGGAAAGACTGTCCAATAACGAGATGAAGATATCCTATGCAACTCCGGAGGGAATGCAGCGACGTCTGAAGTTCGGTGTGAATGGACATGAAAGCAAAGAGAATCTCATCCCTCTTCACTTCAGAAGGAGATGTCTCCGAAAGAAATCCCGCTGCCTTCTCAGCCCATACGGCGTGTCACCACACCCGTGGCCTCCTCCAGGAATGAATAAAAGTTCATGATCCTTATCAACCTTGATCAAAGCATTCACCAGCTGCAACGTGCTCGAAGGCTCGACGTTGCGGTCCAGTTCTCCCGCAATAAGCATCAACGCCCCATTTAGCTTCGCCGCATGATAAACATTGGACGAATCCCGATACGACTCGTCAACAGGATACCCCATGTACTGCTCGTTCCACCAGATCTTATCCATGCGGTTGTCATGGCACCCCGAGTCGGCAGCAGCCGCCTTGTAAAAGTCCCCATGATGAAGCAGCGCCGCCACCGCGCTCTGGCCCCCGGCCGAGCATCCGTAGATGCCGACACGCGAGAGATCCATCCAGGGCCGTGTACTCGCGGCAGCTCGAATCCAGGCGATGCGGTCTGGGAATCCCGCATCCTTGAGGTTCTTGTAGCACACGTCGTGGAAGGCCTTGGACCTCCAGTTTGTGCCCATACCGTCGAGCTGGACAACCACATAGTCTTGACCTGCTCGCTCACGCTGATCGTCCAGCTCCGAGAAGGACTTGGGCGTGGAGAAGTCGTGGGGCGATGCGTAGATTTTCTCCAGGAGGGGATACTGCTTTGATGGATCAAAGTTCGATGGGCGCATGATGATGCCGTAGATCATCGTCTTTTGATCGCGCCCCGTGGCGGCGAAGATCTCGGGCGGGTTCCACCCTTCCCTTGCGCAAAGATCGGCAGCGTCGACACGCTCCAGCTGCACAAGTTGGTGCCCGGACTGGGCATCACGGAGAACCACGGTTGGCGGCGTGTCAACACGGCTCCAGGTGTCGATAAGGTACCGCTTATTTGGGGCCCATTTCCAGGTATGCGTTCCATTTCCCTCTGTCAAAAGCCGGAGACCCGAGCCGTCAAAGTCGATACGAGCCAGGTGAGCGTAGTAGGGGTCTTGATTCGGCACCATGCCGCAGCCCTTGAAGAGGATGGTCCGGCCGACCTCATCAACCTCCTCGACCGAGTGAACATTCCACTCCCCTTTGGTGACTTGGTTCCGCAGCGAGCCGCTCTCCAAGTCAAACAGGTAGAGATGGTTCCATCCGTCTCGCTCACTCATCCAGAGGAGCTCGTTTGACTTGGCCATCACGAGCTTGTAGTCCTTTTGTGTGTAGTCGATGAATGTGTCGCTGGACTCCTCGACCAGCGCTCGGACGATGCCATCACGGCCCATGCTAATCACGCGCAGGTGTTTGTGGCCTCGTTCATTGAACAGGAACCGATAGCACTCCCCGCCCTTGCTCCAACCCCAGTGCGTAAGCTCGTACGGGAATCGGAACAGCTCATCGCT
The DNA here is from genome assembly GCA_033296975.1 of Podospora aff. communis PSN243. Lineage (NCBI taxonomy): Eukaryota > Fungi > Ascomycota > Sordariomycetes > Sordariales > Podosporaceae > Podospora > Podospora aff. communis PSN243. The sequence goes on along the minus strand of MU865987.1, from coordinate 92,498 downwards.
TGTGGGCACCTCGCATCTCCTCTCCAAGTCGAACATGCGCGGTCGTTCCAGCCTCACACGGTCGCCGGGCTTGAAGTACAGGTGGCTGTGCAGCTTGGGCTGGAGCTGATCGCTGGGCGATGATTCAATCCAATGTACCTTGTGTTCAACCTTCGGGACGAACTGGTAGGCAACCACAAAGCGACCGTCGGGAGACAGATAGACATCGTCGCTGTCGTAGCGGTTGAACTCGATTCCACCAAACGAGATCTGGTCTGCTTGGTCCTCGCTGTCGTCATCGGCGCTCATCCAGATGTTGTAATCGCGAACAAATACATGGGGCTTTTGGGTCGTGTCGATCTCGGTCGCCTCCTCCTCCTCCTCCTCCGGCTGCTTTGGGCCACCAGCCTTCGCCCCCTCCTCAGCCTTGACTGTCCTCGCCGACCCCTTGATCACAAAGTCGCCCTCTCCCTTCACCGTAGCCTTGTATACAGCGAGCGGGCGTTGCGTCTCCTTATCAACCAACCGCCACACGTCCCCTTCGGCGTTCGCCATGTTGTATGACTTTCCTGCATCAATGGTGCCATAGGCCTCAGGAACCCCATCATAGCCAATCCAGAGCATCTCAACCGGCCTCCCCGTCTCGTTGACAAACTTGACCACCACGCGGCGGGTTGACTTTGTCGACGGCACCTCTTCAGCGAGGATGCGGCTTTCGCTGTCGTCGAATTCCCCGTCCCAGACTTCGAGCCCTCCGCCCACCGCTAACTGCCATACACTGCCATGGCAGCGGAAGCGCACCCACGACGCATCTTGTCCGAGATCGATCCAGTCAAAGGGAAGAGATGCGTGGGTAGCTTCCCGTCCAGTCTGCTGCGAAAGCGAGTCGGCGAGAGCCTTGTGGTCGAAGGCCGGTTTGCGCACTCGTGTGAGGGCGTCAACGTAGATGAACTCGGAGCCACCCGTGGCAAGCTGCCGGCGGTACCAGAAGGCATGTCCGCTGGGAAGCCAGTGCGGTACGATTGTTGACTGCTTGATGTATCGATTCTCCATCGCTGCTGCCATCGACAGGAAGCACCAGGATGAAAACGCCGAGGGAAAGGTAAGGTTGGGTATATGTTGCCCCGAGGGTCAGTCAAGAACAGATGCTTGTCGGCAAGTGGCCTAGTGATTTTCTGTGACGCTGCGAGGTTGAAGTATGCCTTGCCCCTCCTCTGCGACCGCTGTCCTGCATGGACGGCGCTGCATGGACGGCCGAGATTAGCCTGTTGAGCGACGCGCCTAGGTACGTGTCGACTCACTCGCACTGGCTTCAATGCCCGTCCTCTTGATAAGTACGTCCCCCACCAGAATGACAAATGCAACAGGAGTAACTGGAAAGGTTCTGGTCCCATGTTGTATGTACCCTTATCAATGGGTCAATGCAGCATGGCGGCATGACGAGAACTCCTCTCCCTAGGATGCTTGATATGCTGCCGTGAGGGGCTCTCCCGCGCGACCACCTTCGCCCTTGTCTGGGGTTGATCGGGCTTCGTCGGGCGATCTCATCGTGTATCCGTCTTGCCGTTGACTTTCTGGTTGGCTTTGTCGGGTGACTTTGTCGTTGATCCGGCTTGCCCTTGACTTGTGTTGTCGATTCCTGTGGTAGGCGAGGGTTATCTTGCCCTAAGGAGGACGACGTTGTGCGTTGCTCAAAACGACTTTTTCGTTGCGTTGCTGTAAGCGACTTTTTGTTGTTGTCGATCGACTTGTCGAATTGAATAGGGTTGTTGTTGCTATCGACCGAGCACCTCGAATCGAATGGGGAAAGCGGTGAAGAATTCTGCCGCTGATAGCGCTTATCGGGGGCGGAATTACTGCCAGTGCCCCGATTCGCCGCGCCTTAGGCAGTCAACATGGGCCGGCAGGAATGCAAACAACGTCATTGCATCCAAACACCAAACAAGGCGCCACAAACTACCCGCCGGAAAGATCTCTCCGCAGGCACGGGATTTGCCGTTTCCCGCACGCCCGCAGGGCTGGTTTCTCTGGGGTGTGAAACCGGTTCGGCCGATGACCACATCGATTTGGGCTGTTCCGTCCGAAACCAAAGAAACCGCCAACTCTGACGTCATCGCCACCACCCACCTCATCAACACCACCGCGCGGCCACCCCGACCTTATAAAACTTTCCATCATCACTGCAACGGCGCGCTGAAACGGTGTCAATTCTGCATACCTACGCACAATCCAACATCGCCAATCGCAATCGCAATCTCATCAACTCCACACAACCCCCCAAAACAAAAACAAATCCACCAGCAAAAATGGCCATCACCAACGCCGTCTCGGACCTCGTCGCCTCCATCTACGAACTCCTCGCCTCCTTCGTCGGCGCCGTGTACACAATTGTGCACTCGTTCGTCATGGGCATCTTTTCTCTCTTTACGGGCTTCTTCGCCTTCATCGCCGACATCTTCAAGGGCGTGTTTGACATTGTCGGAGGCGTGGGCAAGTTTGTTACTGGTGAGTTTTTTGTTTCCCCCGTCCTATGTAAGGAGGATTGATGGAGCGCATGCTGACGTTGGGGATTTTGCAGGCAACATTGTCATTCTGGGAATCATTGGCGCGGGCGCGTTTGCGTATTTCCGGTTTACGCAGCAGGGGCAGTTGCAGGCGCAGGGTGCTGCCAAGAAGACGAACTGAGAAGGTGGAGGTCTGGGTTGGGTTGATGGGGGGTGTTGGGAAAGGGACGTGGTGTTTTGTTTCAGGAATGCGGGCAGCGGGATCAGAAAACGGGAGAGATGCCCAATTTGAGAAGGAACGGTGCTGGTTCTCGAAGGACATCATGCGTTTACGGGAGTTAGTTTTCTGATGCATGCACGATATAATTGGAACCACTACCTAACAGAGGATCATTCGTATACTGAGCCCGGGTGTCTACGCTGTGAAAAGGTATGATTGGGACAAACTTCTCGTTGTGCAAAGTGGCTTCCATCAAGCAAGTCCTCACCAGACACCTTACACAGTGATGGTATCAGTGTGCCTGCTCGCTCTAGATCTCATCTTTCCTTTCCTCCTGCCCTGGGGGAGTCGATTACCGTTGCGGGCAGGGAGTATTTTTGTTTCCATTTGGGTATGAGATAGGGAACGGCGAGAAAACGATATCAAAAACCACGACGAGGTCTTTGCCCTATTGCCATCATGATCAGGGCGTGGCCGCGAGACCAAGTGCAGCTGCATCCATATTTGTCTTCTTAAAGTTGGCGAACTCCAGTTGTTCAGACGAGATATAACTTCAAGGTGGTTGCGGGTGGACCAGACGGTTTGAGCCATCAATACCCCCGATACTTGGACCAAGCCGCTTGGTGAGAGGCCAGCGTGCCAGCAGTGGATTTGGCTACCTTTGCCTTTTTGGCCTTGCGCTTGTTCATAGTACCGGCATGCCGCCTTTCGCCACGACCACGGTGGTTTAACTGTTTGCCTATGCACTCCACCGGCCTCTCGTGCCACAACCACCAGGAACATTATGAGTAACATTCCTTCAACGATAACAATAATAAAAGCTTATAACATCTATTCCTAATCCCATTCCATGCTTATAACACACAGTGCAAACACCTCCCTGCTACTTAGCCGATCTCCTGTTTATATTCATACTAACCACAACGTTACCTACAAATCCTTGTTATCATCATGTCAAATTATCCACTTCCAACAAAGTACCCAAAACAAATCCCACCCAGACAAAAAAAAAAAAAAAACTTTTTCCAGACATCATCCTAATTCGAGTGTACAAGTCGGTAGGTGCCTGACTGTGTAAGTCGGTAGGTGCCTGATTGTGGAAGTCGATAGGTGCCTGTAAAATCATAGTCCTCCCAATCCAGCCCCAATTCCTCCAAATCCACCACAACCATATGCTCCCGGTCTGGGAACCACTCGGCCATTCGCCGCTCATGCATGACCTCAAAGACGCGCTCCTCCTCGGATTCGTTGCAGTGCGTGACTCTATCCCAATGAGAAAGCGCCATGGCATGAACGTCCATCATGCTCTCGAAGAGCTCGGTCATGACCCGCATGCATTCTGGGTCGCCTTTTGACTCGTGCTGGAAGCCCCGCTTGTGAAGCATGCATCTCTTTGCAGACATGTTCTTGTCGTCGGTGTAGATGGATGTGTACAGGGGATGTTCAATGCGAGAGAGCCAGGTCTCGAGGGACTCCCAAATCTCCATGGCGCACAGCAGGTGGGAGAGGTAGTTGCGGCCGGATAGACCCTGAGCGAAGCATATGTCTGGGACGAGGTCGGCCTTGACCACGTGGACGAGGTAGTGGCCCTCCATCTCGAGGCCGACGGGTCCGTTGCCTGTTCGCTTTGACGAGATGTTGCTGCCGTACAAGGCGTTGGGGTGCAGTCCCATGCCCACGGCCGTGTTGTCGACCATGGCCTCGGGCTCTTTGTGATCTGGGCAGGGATTGTTTCCCTTGGCCTCCTTCACCCTCTTGAGCAATTTGGACTCGACCGGCCTGTAGAGGCCCGTGGCTGGGTCGCGGACGCGCTTGGCTTGGGAGACTCGAAGTCCGGCCATGAAGGACGGGACGGCGACATTGTCCTCTGGAATTCGCTCCGGGTCCCAGTTTGCTTTCCGGTACGTGACCAGCTCGGGGTCCGGAAAGCGCGCGATCCTCGGGCCTCCTCTCCATGCGTCGTGGATGTTGCTGACTGTCAGCCTGGCAGGCTCGGCCCAGCGCGCAGTGCTGAGCGTTATCGGCACCCTGCAGGGACAGAAGCATTCCTTTGACAGCTCACTCTCCACGATCACCGCGATGCTCTCAAAAATGGGGACCCGCTCCTTCACCATCTTGGCCTCGTGTAAGAGGCCCGAGTAAATGGCGCCGATGGACAATGCCTCCGGGAAAAGGCTCCAGAGCCTGGCCCCCAGGTGATGGCTGATCTCTAGAGCCTCCATCAGACCTATGCCGCACAGGAAAGGTGAGTACTCCCAGAGGCCATTGGGGTTTGCGAACCGTGAGGGCGGCAAAGAGTCTGGCTTGTTGTGAGCGAACTTGGATTGGCCGAGCCAGTCGCGGAAATCCTCGCGAACAACGCGCATAATCCTGGTGATGCCCCTTTGCGCCACCAGGGGCCCGTTGTGCACTTCCTGCCTCTCAATCTTTTCTTCGAGTTTGCTCAAGACGGCTAGAACTCCGTGACCCAACTCTCGACGTCCCCTGCCGAGGAAGTGGTTGATGTCGCGCAGAGGGCGGAAATCTGGGTTGATCTTGTTGGTGTAGTTGTAGAGCGCCTCCTCTCCCTCGGGCGGGGGGTAGCTGGATCCATCCACGCGACACGGTCAGCGAATCAACGATGCACTGGAGCTGAAACACCAGGTGCGGGTGTATCCGGTCTGGCATATTCGTTCCCGCTTTCTGCATGGCGAGATGGGTGATGGCGCTCGCAAACTCGTTGAGCCCATACAGTCTCAAAGTCGACACTCGAGGCGGCCATGGTCCCCAAGTAGAAGCCAATTCTGTGGAATAATACGTTACACTATGAACGAGGAGGGACTCGTGTACAATGTCCGAAACGGAACTACGTAGAAGAGAAGAGTATCCGCGCTGCCCCCAAGCTCCATTAACCCCCTTCTCGCCTTTGCTCCAAACGACGCACAATGCACCCGCCTCTCCATGCTCGCCAACGCCTCGAAGCGATCTACCGCAAAATACACAACAAGTCTGTCTGAATGCTGAACCGAACCACAAGCGCAAATCGTATACCGCTCGAAACCACCCCAAGACCTCCAAAACCTCCTAATTCGGAGGCTCAGCCGCGCTCGCACTCTCATACTCATCATCCCCCTTGCCCTTCTGCACAATAACAGGGTACGACGCCCTCCCATCATCCTTCTCCGTCTCGGACGAATCAGACTTATCCCCATCCTTCTTCCTCCTCTCCTTCTTGGCCTTCTTCCTCTTCTCAACCTCGCTATCGCCCTCGTACGCGCCGTCCTCGTCCTCCTTCTTCTTGCCGCGGGCGCCACCGGCGTTGGCCTGGGCATTATCCAGATCGACGCCGCCCTTCTCGCCCATGCCGCCCTCCTCGAGCTCGCCGCCCTCCATGACGATGCGCAGCTCGAGGTCCTCGTCCTTGGAGTAGACGCGCAGGCCAACGACGCAGATGGCGTTCCAGGGGTCGGGGCCCTTCTCGTCCTCGCTCTCGTCGCGGTACTTGCTTACCATGGCGGTGCCGGGGGGAGGAGGGGCCGTCATGCGCGGTTTGCGGGTCATGTCGTCGCTGCTGTAGAGCTCTTCCCACTCCTCGATGGGCGAGGCGCTGGACTCGCCGTCAGAGGTGACGTACATGTTGGGGGCCTTCTTCGCAGGGGCGACGGGCTTGGGAGGTGGCGGCGGGCTGGGCTTGGGAGCCGGCGCTGGAGGAGTGGCAGCTGCTGGTGGTGCCGGAGGGGTTGTGGCAGATGCGTCGGCAGGCTTCTCGTCCTTGCCATCTGCAGCGGGAGCGCCCTCGCCTTCTGGCGTCTTGGCACTCTCCTCTGGTTTTGCGTCCTTGTCCTCAGCCTTCTTGTCTGCAGCATCGCCGGCGTCGTTCTTGGGGGCATCGGCCTTATCCTCAGCCTTCTCTCCTTGCTTGTCCTCCGACTTGCCCTCCGACTTCTCATCGGGCTTATCCTCGGACTTGGCCTTGTCTTCGGACTTCTCTTCGGGTTGCTTGTCGGATGGAAGGTCCTCCTTCTTGTCGGCGACCTTTTCCTCGGGACTCTTGCTATCCGATGCCTCCGCGGATCCTTCCGCGGCAGGATCGGCATCCTTCTTCTCTCCCTCATCCGACGTCTTATCGCCTTGACCGTCCGCTGGGGATTCGGGCTTATCGGAAGAACTGGCCTTCTCGTCAAGCTTCTCATCCAGCTTCTTGTCGGATTGTTCCGATGCTTGCTCCTCGGTCTTCTCTAGAGCAGGGGATGTGCTGGGCGACTGGGAAGGAGATGGGGAAGGAGTCTGAGCAGGGGTTTCTGCAGGTGTTGGGATGGGAGTTCCCTCTGGTGTCTCGTCATCCTCAGCGTCCCTGTCGTCTCCCTGAGGTTCATCCTTGGGCTTGTCGGTGTCCTTCGCTGCGTCGGCCTTCTCGTCCTTTGGAGTGCCCTTGTCTTGGGACTTCTCCGCTGGAGGAGCATGATCGTCGGTCTTCTTCTCCTCTGACTTCTTCTCAGTCTCCTCAGCGTTCCCCTCTGGCTTTGCAGGCTCAGCGGGCTTCTCTTCCTTCTTCTCCTCGGTAGGCTTGGAAGCGTCCTCAGCCGGCTTGGGCGACTCCTCAGCTGGCTTGGGAGCTTCGGCCGGGTGAGTCTCTTCCTTCTTCTCAACCTCTTCCGCCTGAGGAGGCTCCTCGGTCTGGACGGCTTGGTCTTGAGGTTTCAGCCCCTCTGCGAGGCGCTTCTTCTCCTCGCGGGCGGCCTGCTTCGCAAGAAGCTTCTCGTTGTTCTTGCGGCCTTGCTTCTTGGTGACATCGCGGTTCATGTGACGCTTCTCCCAGAGGCGGTGTCGTTCTTTGACGCGGGCGTCGCTGGCCTTCTTCTGGTCCGACTTCTTTCGGAGCTTCTTCACCGCTTCCAGGTGAGCTGCAGCTTTGCTGTGGGCAAGGTCGTAGGCATATCCGACTTGAGCCAGCTTTTCATTCTCGGCGCGCTTCTTGCACTCGCGCTTCACGACGTCTTCGATGCTGGAAACGTCGATGTCACGCTCGCCAATGACGCTGATGAAGACGCTGTAATTGCCGGGGAGCATGCTGGGAAGCTCAATGGAAACAGACCGATCCATCAGGTAGTTGCCGTGGCTGCGAACGATGTAGTCTTCGGGATCTGGCCGATCCAGCTCGTGAAGTCGGAACTGCAGCCGGAACGAATACTGACCGGTAAGTCCCTTAAAATACCGGTTGTCGAGTTGGCTCAGCACCAACACCAAGGGAGACTCGCGCGTCAGCTTGATGTGGAACTTTTCGTTGTACTGTGGCTTCCAGGGGACTTCGACGCCGATCCATCGCTGGCAGCATCGCCAGTCTGGGTCTCGGAAGAGGCGGGTTCTGTCGAAATGCTGGTACTTGCGCAGAAGGTCCTCGTATGAGATCCAAAAGACGCTGTCGCTGCCGAACTGGTGGCCCAACTCTTGCTGCACCTCGGTCGTCCACTCTTTCGAGCCGTCCGACCAGGCGCCTTCCCAAATACCCTTTTTGGTCTTACCCCAAGGGTTCCTGCATGAGTGTTAGCGATGCCCGCAGCGAAACTGTGCTGTTCACTGACCTAAGCTTGAGAAGGCGTGTGCCATCTTTGAGTGTGCGCGCTTCCATGACAACGTAGGCATGGCCTTCGGAGATGCCCTCGCGATCGCCATAGCCACCATCCAGGAGACCCGTGCTGCAGCCGAACAAAAACTCTTCGTTCACTCTGCTAAGCTCGTTCTCCCAGAACCCGTCGAGGTCGAGAATGTCGGACGCCAGGAGCTCAGTGGTGACACCGCCGGAGAGATCTTCCAGACCCTCTCCGATCCAGCCTCCGGAAAGAGAAGCGTAGTCACCGTGAGCCTTGGCGTACGCCTTCTCGATCAGGGGGACCCAGGTCTCGTTCTGGTCCTTGCACTGAGCGAAGAAGAGGGCCTTGGAACCAGTCTGGTAAGTCTTGCGATAGACGCGCTCAACATCCTCGCGGTCGATCTGTTGCAGCAGGTCACGCTGCATACTGGGAGAGTCCCAGCACGGAGACTTGAGGTACAGCTTGTCGTCGATGATGGAGTAAATCCACTCGCCATCTGCGCATGATCAGCGGCGCGCTCTTTCGGTTACATTCAGGAACTATACTTACCGCGGTAGAAGACGAAACCGTAGATGCCAATTCTGGTGTCGTACTCGACGCAGATGCGCTTCAGGCCGTCCGGGACATTGGCGAGGCCCGAAAAACTGGCCATCAGCCAGCAGTCGCCCAAACTGCCCTGCTTGACGTCTGACCCGCTCAGTGTGCCCATGAAGGTGGGCTTCTCAAAGATCTCGTGCACCCGTTTTACGGCCTTGGGCACCACAGAGCTCGGGTTGAGCATGGTTGACATGCTCAGGTCGAACTTTGTGCGACCCAGTGTGTTCAGACAGTGGCCCTTCTCCATCTTGAGATCCCAGTCCTGTGGAACAGCGCGTGTTAGCCAACTGCAATACGAAGCAACAGCAACAAGATGCCGGGCTGCGCCCAGGAGACCGCAGCGCCCTTGGCGAAAAGCGGCATGCGGCCAACCTGCAGCCAAACGCAATTGCTGCCCGCGTGTACGAAACACGGCACAGGGAAGCTTACCAGATCCCAACCCGGGTCTCGGTAGCGCATGTTGACCCTTCGACATTCTTGTATGATCTTCTTGACCTTTCGTCTGCACTCTTCTGCGGCGCGTTCATAGCCGGCGCTGAGGAGCTCGTTGGATCGTTCCGAGATGGTCGGCGGGAGGACGGGATCGAAGGGGAGCACTGAGAGCGCCTTGTTGAAGCGCTTGTTGCTGAATCGTTTCCATATGCGATTGATGCTCTGCTGCGGGGGCAGCTTGCGCTTTTTCTTCTTCTTGTTCGCGTCGGTCGTCGTGGTCGTTGCCGGCACTGTCCCCTTATTTTTTCGGTAGCTGTATTCGTCGTCCGTATCGGATGAAGAGGAGTAGCCGTGCATGTTGGAACGGAGGAGGCTATCGCAAGCCCGGCGGTCGGAGGACCGAAGCGGTGAAGCGGTGGAATTGGGAGCTGCTCACGCAGGCGCAAGGCATTCGTTATTCGTTATTCGATCGAGGATGCAAGGGGACGGATCAATGCCCGCTTGGAACGGCAGTTGAAGTAGACGCGATGCCTGTGACAGTTTCGTCGTGAGTCAAGCTGTGCTTCCACCGCAACTTGGGAATAGGGGGGACGGAAAGGGGCTCGGACGATCTAGAACCGTGTTTGCCGGCACCGGCTGACGGCCCGTACAGAGAGCGGTGGCGGAAACTGGAGTCTAGATGTGATCGACCAACTCCGGTCCGCCGCCGAGATAAGAACCCCTGCAGAAGCCAACGCACAACGCAGAAAGTCGGGGCGCCCACCGGCACTCACTGGAAATCCAGCCGCAATGACTGGTTCAAAGGAAGGAGAGCTACTGACAGTATATGCAGGTTTGTCGAGACGCGAAAAGGAGAGCGGAATACGAAAAGATGGTGCGCGGGATTCCTCAGCCGCGGCGGCGTCCCCATCTGATATATAATCCAGCGGGCGGCTCGGCGGCCTGTAAAGGCGCCCAGGACCGGGCAGCCTTGTGCTGGCTGACAAGACGGAGGGGATCACGTTAACCTGCTGGAGCCGCTTGACCCTTGTCGCAGGCGAAGGCACCAGCAACACCCCACACAAAGCAAGCATACAAAGCGAGAGCAAAGCAAATGGCCACTCACCGACTCGGGGGCGGCGTGTTGCCTCTGTTGTTCATGATTGGGGCGTGGCGGTTGGCCAGGGCCGCTATTGCCCAGCGCATCCCGAATGGCGTTCCTTGTTGTGCCTCGAGTCGCAGCCTTTGACGGCCACGCGCCCACGTACAATGCGCCATCTCAACTCGTCGCGCCAGACAGCGACCTCGGTGTTTGCGTTGCAATTGCGGTCTCGAACGACAGGCGACAGCAGGAACTCATCGGCTCGGCGCGCGGTTCGTCGTGCTGGCGGGACAGAGGCGGCGGGCGAAACGGGGTGGAGAGCCTGGACTGGAAGCAAGGATGCGCCGGCAAGCTCTTCGAGCAAGTGGAACCTGGAGTCGGCTGGTGGACCCACAATAGAAGCGCGCTAACCCTGTGGCCCGGGCTCGAGGTTGGGAGGGTGGGGCTCGCTGGTGCCTTCACCAGTGGAGGGCCTCCACTGGAGGCGCACCGTCCGCCTTGTTTGCTTTGACACCCTTGTGGTTGCAGTGCAGCTCCCCACGTCTCCAAAGGCACACCGCAACGGCAGCATCTTCAAATTGGTATCGCCCATCGAGTCGTCGAGCTCCCTCCTCGATACATATTCAAGGCGCTCAGCGGCGGCTGGCAACATGATTCCAGCATATTCTTGAACTCGCAATAAACCGTCCTCGCTGACACGAGCCGGCGAAACCAGCCATCGACGACAGATGCATTCTATCAACGACATCGGATGCTGCCCGCCTCACCGACTTCCGGGGACGATCTCTCGACGCCTCTATCCTCCATCCGGATCGCTGTCCGCCCATCTCGTGCACGAAATTCAAAAATGCATGGCTGGGCCCAATGTGTCTACGCCTGGCTGGTCAGATGCAGAACCGACAAGCCATGCACATCGCTAGCTGCTTGTGGACATTCCCAGATTTCTTGCCTTTGGATTTTGGTGGCCGTTTCGTTTGGTGGGGGTCTGAACCCGCTGCCCAGTTTGGCGGACCATCAGCCACGTTCTGGTCTCCACAAGCTCCCGGTTCCACCATCCTCATCAAGTTGACGACGCTTCCGCTTTCTCGCTCTGAGCGGCGAACCTGTTGACCTTTTCCTCTCGTCCAACAAACCACATCGGCAACCCGACCTCCCCCTGCAATCGCCCGCCAGTCACTCGAAACCAGGCCTGTCCGAGCAGACCGGTCCGCTGCAGACCGTCGATGCGATGCGAGGATACCCCACCTCAACATTTTCAGTTGAGTTGGCCAGTCCCGAAATCGACGGGCTTGGGACCGGCAGCCGGTAACCGGCAGACGTTCTTGCGCGCACGCTACACCGCACCGAGGGGCTACCTGCGCCGCGGCCCACTCAGCGTGTGACGGGTCATCTCCATCGGCCCCGCGGGGAACACGGAAACAAGTGCACATTACTAACAAGAACACATCCTGCGATCCACCTCAACCGATCACCCGACAGCCTTCACCTTGCCCTTTCACTGCGCCATCCCTCTTTTTTTCTTCGTCGAGAAAGCCTCGATTGTTTTGCGGCTGGCCTCTGTACCGGCGCCCTCTTCGAAGGCAGCAAACCATCACGGCATGCACGGACTGTATGCTTGGGGCTCTTGTGGGTTGCGTTCGAATCCCAGCTCCCCCACAAGCGCAACCCACGTCGCAACATGGCACGCTGCTGAGCCGCGCGATTGGACGCTCTCGTAGGATACCGTGGACCTGACGGTGGCAATGTCTGGAGACCTCTGACCAATCTGCACTATCCCCTTATCTGAAGGAGGAGGGCTCCGTCGTCGCACTCGTCCTGAGTTTTGGTTCACGGGTCGATCTTGTCATGAGAATAGCTCAGGCTACCGGCTACCCACCACCATCACGGCCAACTCTGGTGGTCCCCACGACCCTTGGCCGCGAGCTCCCGCTCCCTCCTCCTGCGGAATCCCATTCCTCGTCACAACGGGAAGGACCTACTTCTGACACTTGAGTGGTAGTCGCGGGGTCAGGATCGACAATAAGCGATGATCCAGGGGTCTCAAGGGTCCTGCACGCGCCCAGGCAATTCCTATCAAGGTCCTCTCCTTCTCGTGATTTGAGGTTCGGAAGACACAGTCCGCGTCCGCAGCGGTGGGGCGGTCAGCCAGTGCGCCGAGACCTTTGTCAGCCGCTCAAATCCCCCGATGCAGGCCGCCAATCGCTCTGATGCCCCGCACTGTACCCCGAGTTGCGTGCAGTGCGTGCTAACTTTTGCTGCATCTGCGCTGCACATCAAGTTGACAGCGAACTGGAAACTGACAGTCCTCAACAGCCTCGCCCAGTTCGTGGTCAAAAAGATGACCAAGGAGATGGCCTGGTGAGAGTTGGCCCGCCACACTTGTTCGAGCACTGCAGCCATTTGGGCCCATCCATGCATCCTCGTCCCTTTTGAGCCAAGCATGGGTAACCCGACCTTCCTCGAGTGACACCGAAGTGGGATGTTGATACATGAATAGGATCATGCACAACCAGATGCGCAGTTTTCAGTCCGCAAATTCCCGGTCAATTCCCTAATGTGTCGATATACGGTTAGCACAATCGTAGTTTGAGCCTCGTATCGCACCGGCCGCCAAACAGGCAGCACGGGGCAGTGCCTATTATCCCGCTGCCAAGCCCATTACCAATAAACCCGGCGACACCTCAGCTCTGCCGCCTTGCGTGCACAATGGTGTAGTGTAGAGTAAGCCGGGCGGGATAATGACTTCTCTTGTCAACTTGAAGAGTAAGTCGGGCATGTTATTCTAGCGCGGAACAGTTTGAGTCATACGAAACAATCGATTCGCACTGGCCAACAAGGAACACGCCATCTGCGAGTCGGAACGGGCATTCGTCGCCACCCCACTCACTCCGGCTCCTCCGAAAACCCAAATTCCGAGACAGCCGCCACGGCCTCCGGACCAGGATGCGGCTCAACGCCAAAAAAATCCCCGATCACCCGACGACCTCTGAGCAGTCATCTCGTACCGTCAGCCGCGTCTACCCACCATCACATTTCAATACGGATTACGCGGTCCTATCATGTTGAGCTTCGACTTTGGCCAGAACTGTCACACAAGACTAATATTCGTGTAACAGAGAGGTCTGGTTGCTGAAAAGTCTGAGATCGAGGTCTCAGATCTCTCCCCACTGTGTAACACAACTTTTGGCATGTCTTGCAAGCGCAAGTCGAGGTAACAACACTCGGGCAAAGCCGCGACGACCCGGGCCCGAAGGCCTAGACAGGACGAGCCGAGATGAGAACTACGAGTTGTCATTCTCGTCCGAATCAAACCGATTTGATTTTCATCCAACAATTTTCATGATGACTTTGTTTGCCTTTCACTACACTTGCAATACGTCGATCGTCACGTCGGATCATTGTAGGTATCCTGAGTATCAGTCATACAACAATCCCACAGCATCTCCTGATGTGTAATTCCTGATGCAGCTTCCCGGGTTGTGTTGTTTACCTGCCCGCCGTCCCGTTCTGTGTATTTCCTTTACACCTCTTACAGCGTAGACTCCCTCATCTGCACCTTCTCCCCAGCCCACTGAAACACCCTCTCCCAGACCTCCCTCCCGTCGTGCTGAACTTCCATCTTGCAGAGCAAATCGCTGACCGCCCGCTGGTCGGCCATGTCCGTGCCATACCACCGCGCGGCGTCGCGGATGCGCACCTTGGCGGCGCGGGCGTCCTTTTCGGGATGCCCCTGGAAGGTGAGGATGGTGTTGTTGTGGCTGAGGAAGGCTTGATTTCCTGCTAGTAGCTCTGTGAATCCCCGGGGGGCTTTGCCGACTCTGCGGCGGTGGTGTTGTTGGAGTTTGAGGGTGCCGTCTTTTCGGGGTCCGTGGTCCATGAAGCGGGATCCGGCGGGGGTGAGTTTTGCTTCGGTGACGCCCATCTGTGGTATGTCAGCTCCCTTTTTCACAACTTTTGGCGCGCCTCCTTTTGCTCCCCATTTTGCTCATCGAACCCCTTTTGCTCCTCCCTCCCCCTGCTGCTTCCACAGCGAGTCGTTTCCCGCCAAATCTGCCTTCCCTTCCACTCCTCCCCTTTGCACTCTCTCCCTCCCCCCCTCAGAGGATAAGGAAACAAAACTGCCCCCAAAAGAAAGAAACCCCCGAAAAAGAAGACAAAAAAACTCACCTCAGGCCCCTCCATATCCTCAACCCCCCCTCCAAACAACATACAAATCGTCTGATGGCCCCAACATATCCCCACAATCTTCTTGCCCGGCCACCTCTCCACCACCTCGAGAATAAACCGATGCACCCTCAGTATCCACGGATGCCGCTTCCGCGGATCCGCATTCCCGCCGCCAACCACAATCAGATCAAACAGGTCCGGGTCCGGAAACGACGTGGCGTCCTCGGCGGGGTAGAAAAAGGTCAAGTTGTGCGGCGTTTGCGACAGCGTGCGCGTGTACGAGTCGCGGATCTCGGCGATGAAGGGGGAGCGGTACGAGTTTAGGAGGATGGCAATGTTGAGTGCAGGTGTGCTGCCTGCTGCAGTGGGGGCGGAAGCGGTGACGCTCATGTTGAATGAGGGGTGCTGGGTGTTGAACCCGGTTTTGCGCGCGCCTCAATCTGCGATGAGCGTCAAAAAAAGATACTCGCAGCGTTAATAAAGATTGTAAAGGTAAAAGTAAAAGTTCGGTAGAAATGAGAAAAGGCTCCATATTTTATCTTAGCTTCCCCTTCCTTCCTGAACCCCTTCCAAGAAATTGTTTTGTTACGTTTTTCCCTTGCGCCGCTCCGCTCCCTGCTGAATGCGTGGCATCAGCTGATCCCAGCGCAGATGAGAGATTGCCGGATTGCAACGACAAGGGGCCCATTCCGCGCTTGGGATTGGCGGTGATGTCATCACATGAGCGCCGGTGCAACAGGGGCCGCGCGGCCCACATGGCGCCCTCAACGGGACATGAATAGGGGTATCTTTGCGGGAAAGGACAGCCGCGGGTGACAAAAAGGTGCGCGCACCGTAGCTGGGCGAATGGCGAAAGATGGTGAGAGTTTAAAAGGGAATGTGTCTTTGTTGTCAATGCGATTGTCAATTGACATGAGAGTTGCGTGCTGAGTGCAATGCCGAGAGCCCTGCCCACCAAAACGGTTAGCTCAAATCAGATTCCAATGCCTTCTCTGCATCTCCGACCGCCGTGTGTGTCACCACCGACAATTGATCCTAAAGGGCGCGGCTGAATGCCAGGCATCATCCAATCTCCTGTCTTTGCCGTACAAAGTAAATAACCTCTCCTCAAACGAGCATGTCGTGATTGGGAAACCCAGGTCACTCTTGGGAGCCGCTCTCCAGAAGCACGCCAAGCCAAAACATCGTTTTCCTCAGCTAACCAGATCTGGATATCAAAAAGATGGAGAACTTGGAGTCAGAGAATCAAGAGAAGGCTTCAGCCGGCTCCATAACCCGCGAAGCGGCAAGCCGCTTCTTCAGCAGCCCAGAGCTGCTCCTCTGCCTAGCAGAACAGGTACCACCTCCCTTCCTCAACTCCAGTCCCTACAAGAGTGAACTCAGTTGTGTTGCCGACTCAGGACGGAGCCTGGGACCCACGACCGGCCTTCTATCTCACCAGACTAACAACCCCTAGCTCGACAACAACCGCGAAATCCGCACCCTCTGCCTCACCAGCCGCACCCTCCACACCATCTTCACCCCCCTCCTCTACAAACACCTCACCCTAGACATGGACAGCCGAGACACCCGCCTCTTCCACCCCAACAACCCCCATCTCCAGCACAGCCACCACCTCACCACAACCTACCCCAGCCGCAAAATCCCCCTCGAAGACGAGAAAGCCTTCACCGCCCTCCTCGCAAGCACGCCCAACCTCCACTCCCTCAAAATCCACACCCGATCAAGCCCCCTGCGCAGCCTCAACCAACCCCTCATCGCCACACCCCTCCCTCATCTCACCCATCTGCATGTCGGATGTATATCCCTCCTCGCCTTTCCCGACACCTTCACCCATCTCACCCACTTCTCCACGATAGCGCCGAATCGAGCGTGGGATTCGCCCATCTGGCGCGACAACACCGCTGATATCCTCCTGCAATGCCCCCAGTTGAAAGTCCTGGTGCTTGATTTCAGCGAGCTGGAGGCCTACATGCTGCAGAACCCGGCTTCTAGAAGGGACCATCCACCATTCCTTTTGGATATCTGTTTGGTGTATGTCCAGCGTGGTGTCGAGCGTAGCGGGGCACGGCCCTCGGCCCTGAGCCTGAAGGGGCTGGTTGTCTCGTGGGGTGATCCGCCGTCGATCAACGGAAAGGTTTGGGAGGGATGGGTTCATACGGTAGGCGGAATGGTTGACTTTGGAAGCTTGGAGGTGCTGCGCCTGGGGAGCACGAGCGCGGGAGAGGATTCGCGGTACGACTTGTTGACGACGTTGACGAGCGATCTAGTGCCGAGGCTCAGGGTGTTGGTTGTCCCGCACTATACGCGGCTCGTCCACGACTGGGTGATGAAGCTTGAACCTGAATTTGCGCGGCGGGTGGCGGTGAGGTATCTAAGAAAGGTGGGGTTGAAAGGAGGAACGGGCGTGACGATGGCCGACTTGTTCGTGGACAAACGAGTTTGCGAGCTGAGGATGGTGAGGTTGGAGTTCGACGTCGAAGAATCCCGCGGGCGCAAGATGCCCGAGATTTTGGAAAGGCTTGCAGCAACGAACGGCTCCACGCTACAGCTGCTGGACCTATCGGGTTTGAGGCTCAATACCAGCACGCGAGAGAGCCTCGCCACTTTCATCTCAAAGCTGGTGTGTATCCGCGAGATTCGCTTTCTCAACTTCGTTGGTCTCCACCCAAGGGATGAGCCATCAATGGTGGAACAGCTGGCGAGGTCGCAATTAACACTTCAAGATGTTGTACTGAGCTCCCGCTGGTATCATGTGCTGCGCAGGGGCAGTGATGTGCTCGGAACTCGGATAGTAGACGCTGAAGCTACCCGTCGTCGCGGCCTGGAGTTGTACGAGGGGGGGTTAACCATGAATTCCGTTGTCCGCTGATAGCTCATAATACAAGGACAGAATATTTGGTTATCCAATTCCTCTTGCCTGTCAAACATCGCCGTGATCTCTCCCATTACTCAGACTCCCAATCAGCATCTCACAGATGTTTCCGGTCGTTGGACGGGTGTCAACGATATCACTGCATGAGGTCCAAGTTAACAAACTGCAAAATCATCTCAAGGGATCGGAGGACCACTCACCACTCGTTTTCCTGTCCAAACTTCACCAGATGGCGCAGGTGCCTGATGCCGTCCGAACTCTCACCAAAACGAAGAAACTGCACCATGACCTGAGTTCGCTTCAGCTTCCGATCCTTGACTGTCTCAATTAGCATCCGAATTGGATTCTGCATGCCGGCGCCGTCAGAACCTGTCCCCCACTGCCCATCAGTAAAAACGATGACGCTCAGTGGATTCGATACCTTGTCCTTTCCCTTCCCACCGTTGCCCTCCTTGGCCGCAGCTCCCTCCCCCTGTTGCGATGAGAGACTTGAGGGCAGTCTGGGGAGGATTTCTTTCTCTACCATATTGGCAAACTCATCCTCCATCAAGCCCTCCATTCTGTTATAGCTACATTTTTCCAGCTCCGCGAGTAGTTTTGTTGTCTTGTTGTCCCGAAAAACGATCGGTGTGCTTCCATCTTCCCGCGTGCCAACCACCAGGGAAATGGCTCCAGCGCCCTTGTTGAGGTCCGTCCGCTTGACAAGGTAGCTGAGGGCGGTGAATACAAGCTCCACCTCTTTCTTGTGCTCGCGCATGGTGCGTGATGTGTCTATTACAAACATGTGCTCACGGCCAGACAGGGTGCTCTGCAGGCTGCGGATCAGCCGATGGGCATCCGGATCGACGGGCAATTCTCTTGGGGATTCGGAGGACTGCGCTGCCTCTGTAGGGCTGGGCTTGCCAGGGATGGTCGATACGGGGACTTGTCCGTATCCCTTCCAACCGGCGCGCCATTTGAGCGCCTCTTGCAGTGACAGATACGTCTTGGCTGTCGAGGATGAGGGCAAGTTCTCAGCTGGTGGCGGGCTGAGAATGCCATCCTGGAGGCTAGAAGGGTCACCAGGCAAGGGCTCGGCCAGTTCTGACGACGCGTCAGTTCGGTTTCTTGAGGCACTTCGGCTGCGGAAGCCCGGGATCCCAAGGTTGGTGTTTAGGGACCGCGAGAAACGCTTTGTGCTCTCAAGAGCGGGACGAGGAGGTAACTTTGGGCTGGGAGGTGGATGCTCGTTCTGTGTTGGGACCTGCAATTTCTGGGCATCGCCGTCGTTGACGCTAGCGCTGACATTGCTCTGGGTATCATCGAAAGGAGACGACAAGCTCCCTGCTGGGTCTGAAAACGGCGGAGATGGTAAAGATTGGAGGGCGGATGGCATGGACCGGGCAAAGCGGTTGAAACCGTTGCCAAGGAATCGGTTCGCTTTGTCCTTGACCCGGTCGCGACGGGAAGGAGTCCGGACCAATTCGTCAGTCTTTTCGACTTGGGACTCATCTGCTTCAAGAAAGCCTGCCGTCTGGAGGAACAATTCCCAAAGCTGACGGGCCTCCAAGCGCTGGTGCCAGTCCCACAATAGCATATGGTCCTGCACCAGGTCCACGACGAGTGGAGTGAGGTCGTCCCCTTTGCTCCCGCACGCATCTCGGATGCGATCGTGCATGTCGTCGACGGCGGCTGATCGGTCGACGGCGTTGTGGAAGCAGGCGTAGAAGCTCGGATCCTCGAAACCTGGAACTTCCTTGCCAGCCTCGGCGCGTAGGTCCCGGTACGTAACGCGCCCCTTTGCGCCGAACGCTACCCAACTTGCCGCATCGCTAAACACGCACCCGGCGGAGAAGATATCGGCCGCTGTTGGGATGCGGCCGGGCAGATTCACCAAGTATTCTGCGTGGCGGCTGCATTCCGGAGCCCCTGTATTGGCTGTCAGTGTCCTGATGCTTGTGATATCGATGAGGCCTGTAGCTACCATATGTCTGGTTTCCCTGACGGTCTATCCCCATCTCGGTTTCCTCCTCCCCGTCTTCAGGCTTTGTAACCCTGACGTGACTATGTCCGAAGTCGGCTAGCAGCGGGCAAAAGTCGTATGGGGAACCTGAGGGCCTCTTGGAAAGGATAATGTTGTCGGGTTTGATGTCCTGGTGGATGCTGACAACTGGTCAGCAAATGTTGAAACCCCGGGGCCATTGAAAAAGAGCATCCCACCCTCGATATTCGCCTCCATCTCCAGCGCTTGGCGCAATGCGGTGCACAGCATGTAGACCCTTGAACACAGAGAATAGGCATGTCCAGAAACGTCGGATATCGACCAGGTCCGTCGGGGGCGGCGTGTTGACGTAGTAGTCGAGCAGGTTACCGCCGTCAGCGAACTGCAGCAGCAGGTTGAAGGTGCCGTTTTGCACAAATGATCCGTAATATCCCACAATATTCTCGTTCTTCGGTTGTTGCAAGGTTGTAAGCGCTCGGGCTTCGTTGGTGTACAAGGGGCGGTATCGATTCTCAGTGTATGTCTTGAGCACGTACTTGCGGTCTTCGAGTATGTCATCATCGTCTGCCGCCTGTGTCACATCAATCGTCAGCGGAGTTCGTTGTGAGCACGTTTCTGAAGGAGCGGAACAAGGAAGACGCACCTCGTCAAGCTTGTTGCACGCCCCATCAACGAGGATGCAATGGATATGCGCCGCATCACCATCCGCCAGCCGCTCCTGTTCTCGAAACGGCAGGATGTGATTCGTATCGAGGCGCAAATCAGTGAGCAAGGCGTAATCGAGAACTAGTGGACAGAACATCCACTGGTGCTTCAGCAGGTTAGGGAGAACCTTCTCAAAGACAGGGGCGCGCAGAGCCTCCGGGATATCGCTGTCGGTCAGGGGCAGCTTGGCATCGGAAAGACCGCGCTCGAGAAGCGGCTCGAAGTACTGTGCGTAGTCAAGGTAGACGAGAATCGAGAACAGGCGCAGACACCGCTGATTGACCACCTCCCACTTGATGGTCAGGTGTGGCGCGTGCGACTTGCAAACGTCGTGCACCCGGCTCTTGGTCCAGTACCGCTTTAGCTCGTTCTCGGGAATGTACGGAAGTCGATTGCCCGCGCCATCACGGCCGCTATACTTTTGCTTGAGCTCCTGGATGTGGTAGGTGAATTCGAAGATGGGCTGTGGGTTCTTGCTCTTCCGCCCGGAGCTGGAGTCTGAGGCGCCGGAGGCACTGCGAGGCCGGCCTGGAATCGAGAGGTTGACGCGTAAAGACATGCCGGCCGTGAAGCGAAAATGGAGGGACGGGTCGGGTGCTCAAGCTGCGGTGCGGACGCAGTTGCCTGGGCCAAACTGCCAGTGGGTCATCACGGCAGACAGAATGTGTTTGTTGAGGAAGGTGCGAGTCGGTCGCGGGGGCAAAGCTGGGCGGACACCCGCGATGCGGTGCGGGGAAAGAAATGGCAGATTGGGCCGCCCTGGAATTCGATGCAGCTCGAACTGATAGGAGGGTGTGGGTGGTCGACGTCTGGGTCGCTAACAACCGGAAGCCTGCAGCAAGGCTCTGGCCGACACACACACACGCGGTTCGGGGCACGTAGGAGGCCCTAGACGCAAGGCACCCGCAGCACGACCCAAGGCCAATCACATTTCTCCAGTCATTTTGATATGTCGTCTCTCAAATCCTCGTAGGGTGTTCCTTTGACTGCTTCGTGCTGTTCGTGCCGAAACGTGGCTCATGACGACATCTCAGACCCCCTTTGGGCGCCGGAAGAAGGCCTCGTATTAAGAATGTAAGACCGCGTCTGGGAGATTTGAAAGGCTAAGTTTTGGAACTCTGAGAAGGCCCGATCCGAGAAGCTATTAAGCGATGAAGAAGGGTGGAGATCGCGCTGGGTTTATCTCGTTTAAGTCGTCGGCAAGGGGTATGCACAGTGATGGAGAATGAAAATTCATTGCATTGTCATGATCGTACCTCATAGCTGTCATGGCCCATTCCGGGATCATAAAACCAAGCATCCATTCTACCTCGTTCACGTTTTGAGCTGCCCTGCCTCGGGCACCTGCGATACCTTCGTGTGCTGACGTCTAGCCAGCCGATACGTAACCCACCATGTAAACAAAACCGCGGCCGTCAAAGGGATACATATAGAAAAGAACAGCTTCAGGGCGGGGACTCGGGTCTCCCAGTCACCAATGCTATGGCTCTTGCTGTTGTCAAAGTCCCATATGCCGCTGCTGAAGAGTGTCTTTTTGTGTGTCAGATCCTGATCATGCACGGACTCGGATGACTTGGCCGAAGGACTTACCGAAACAAATGTCCCTGGGAGAAAAATCATAGTGAGCACCGTAATACCGTGCATCGAGACAGTTTCATTCTCAGTCTTGGCCGCGATTTCGTGCATCTCCTCGGTCCATTTCTCCATCGTGCGCGCAGAGACTTCGGCCGACTGGGCGTAGTGTTCGCCAACTCGCATGTTGCCATAGTGTAGAATTCCCTGGAACTAAAGCCGAGGATTGTCAGCCGTCTGTTACCGAGACCGAGGGCGTGATATTATGGATAGTGCTAACCATCTCTTCGTTCCGTTCCATGCTCCGCAAGAGCAAGTGGACACGCGCCGCGTGGCTCTGGAGATCGCCCTCCAAAACTTCTAGCTGTCGGCAAAAGTCAAGCACGGAGGCGTCAGAAGACGCAATGCCGGCCTCAGCAAGACGACTGTACCGCTCCTTCAAGGCCGATAAAATCCGCATGTCTTCTCCAAGGATCAGAGACGCTCGCTCCATCTCGTCCGTGGCATGGCGCATTTTCTGCAGGTCGTCAAATGTGAACAGTTTATCCAAGCGCTCTTCATCCTCTTCCGCGTCCTTCACCCCATCCCCGAGTTCGAACCCTGCGCCGGCCGGTTGTGGATGGTAGTGACCGCTGAAACCAGATGATATACGGGACAAGTTGCTGCGGATCTTGCCGCGAATTCCAATCGGTTGGGGTCCGGCCCCAGCTGAAGATCTTCGTGGGGGTGGGCCGCGAAAAGGGGCAGCTGTTGGCAGCGGCGGCTTCCGAGCGAGTGTTTCAACCGGTGCGAGCTTGATGGCCGCTGCGTGCTTCCGAGCTCGTTCTTCCAGATCGTCGAGATACAAAGCCCAGTTTTCGGTGCACCACTCGAGGATCAGAAGATGAGTCTGCAAGGTGAACTCGAACTGTTGTTGCTTTTGCGACTTCTTAGACACGCTCGGACAAGAAGACGTGATTCGATCTCGTATGACTCTGTTCCCCTTGACGATGATCCACATAGACTTGCCTTCCATGACGTCATACGAGTGATAGACGGCCGTTTGCCGTATAAGCCAGTTGCTTGACTCGGGCCTTTCCTTCTCAGGAGCCATGATGTTGAATGCATGTTGACGTCGAAACGGGGTCTCAGCGCGATCTTCAAACCGAAACATGGCTGTCGAAGGCGGGTTTTCGGTATTCCTGAACGTGAAGACAAAGTCCAAGAACGACGGCATGACTTGATGATGTGTCAAGAGCTGTGTCAAAATACCGAGAGAACAGCACAGTTTTCCTCGTGAGCTAGCTGTGTGTAGGAATCTACAGAGTGTCAAGAACTGATGACTTGACGCAAATGTGGGCATAGTTACGCGAATCTGCAACTAGGATCTGCTAGAGTCTTGATCGCCAATGTAGCATCGAATTGCTCGAGCTTGTCGATACGGGACTCTGGAAGGAAAGCTGTGGAGTCCTTCAGTTTCCACACACTGATTGGACGATTTGTTAAGTACTCACCATTTTCGCCATCTGGCATGTCCCATAACATCACGAAGCGAGGCTTTCCCTCCGGGACAAATAGCTCATCTTCATTCCCCACCAGACGTTCCCGGTAGAACTTGAGGGTTTGCCCGGACTTGTAGGTCCATCCCGGCTCAAGCCCTAGCGGATACTCGTTTGAGGCATGTTGTGGTGACGTGCTTGCTGCCATACCGACCAATGCATTTGGGGAACTTGAAAGGGCGTTCTGTGGTTGCGGACATTGGCTGCTCGTACCTTGCCGCTGCTCGGTATTCTAGGCGACAATGCGAGCTTCGATCGGAGGTTGCAACCTGCCGCTTGAGGTTGAAAGCAAGAGCTCGATAATGAGGAACCTAAGCCACTCTTCAAGTCATGGCCCGCAGTGAAGAAAACCTTCACAACGGCCATGGACAGTAGCCAATAATTGCACAAGGGAAAGATTTTCACATGCGGCTGATTTGGGCAGCTGAAGCAAGACAGGTGGCAGCACCTTCCCCAGCGTACGGTAGGGAGCGGTGTGGCGAGGCGCAGCGGGGTCGGTCGGTGCCCAATAGGCCCCCTGATAATTCTGCCAACAAGGCAGATTCGCGCCCGAGTTTCACGGCCTCCGACGGGCTTCAAGTGCGTCCGGGTGTGCTGGCTGCCTGGGGCCTCAACTTTGGGACTCAACTTGCATTGTGCAATCGCGGCAATTGAAATGCCCAAGAATATGCGCCTTCATCACATCCCGCCAAGGCGTTGCAGAAGGTAAAAAAATATACACATTGTGGGTGCTGTTTCTCCCGTTGATCTCCACTGCTTCAATCTGGTGCTGCTTTAGGTTGCTGCCCGACCGGCCTGGCTTCCGCGTCGGTGAGTCCTTCTCCGTTCCGATGCCTAACTCCCGCGCCTCCCCTGATTCTTGCGCTTGATGAGAAGGCTCCAATCTAGAATCCGTAGACTTCTTTCCGAAGCCTGTCGCAAATGTAGCGTCGCTCTTTCTGCGTGGCAGTGTCAGTCCGCATCTCGTCGGCGATCCAATTGCCACCGCATTCTCGCCTGGCAAAGGGTCTCGGCAGACTCACTTTCGCGAGACGACGCGGGATCTTCATCCGGTATTGGTTCTCGAACATCTGTCATCCCAGCTCTGTCAGTTTTATCGGCGGCCTCATTTCATCAGGCCTCCAAGGCCAACCCGCGCCCATTTGAAGAGTGGAGTGGCACACCGTCACTTCGACATTTTGCCCGGGAAAGAGCGACCGCAGGTAGTGCTCCAGGTCGTTGAACCACAGATTATAAGCATCGATGTTGTCGTACACGTGCACCATCATGGCATCAATGACCTGCAGAGCCCTGATGGTTGCTTCGACAATTGTCGCGTGGGTCAGATTATCGCGAAATGAGGCTATGGGGGTTTTACATGGTGTGGTGAGCGACAAGTTTCACTTGCGATCTCTCGCACGCCCGCAAGAAGATACCGAGCTTCCCACCCGGGAAACCCGCAGAACGAGGAAAGAAGAACGCAGAGCCTCATCACCACCCAACTTTCTTCGCCAAACTGGAGGCCTGTGCTGGCCACCACCTTTGCTGACGCATTGGCAGCACCGCATCTGCAAGCCGGACAGCGCATCCAATCGAACGGGTCATCCCCCTCTAGCCGGGCAAAGAGTTGGCTGTCAAGGATGCCGGTGTTATGCATGCAAACCAGATTGGACGCCCCGGATTGGTCTGTGTTACACTGGTTGCCGAAAGACGCAGCCGGATTCGATGGAACGACAACGCCGTATCATTGGCCTGAGGCACGCATATCATCGGCAGTTGGAAAATCCGACGGGTCGCGTCTTTCTCCAGGAATTCGGAGTGGGGAACCTGGTGCTTTGCACAACTTTGCCAGGTCTTGTCAACACCATCCTTTCGAGTTGCTAGCCCGGCCCCACAAAAGGGGTCCACACGAAAAGGGGTTTGTTTACTCTCGCCAAATCCCCTCTGCCGAGGGAAGCTCTGCCACTCCACAATGGTCGCGGAGCGAAATAGTGGCGAGGCGGCGCGGGGCGTCGCTTGCGACTATTTCATCCTCCGCACCATCTCCGACCAGGTACGTTCCTTCTTGGCCTCGAAGCCGAACATGTTGCTTAGACGCGTTCAGGTCGAATCTAGAAGTGACCACTACAACCTCTGCCTCGTCAGCCGCTTGTTTCATCTCGCCTTCACACCCGGGCTTTTTCGCCACCTCACCCTCGACCCGAGTCTGGAGGAAGTTTATCAGAACATCACAGACAGGCCATACAACAACCTTGTCTACGTCCGGTCCATCCATGCATGGACTCGGTACAACTCAGGCTCTATCGCCAAGGTCCTACGGCGATCTATAGGATTAAGTACCACGCCATGGCGCACCAATAGCTTTACGAAAATCCTACGTCGAGCCACGATGCTCAAGACCCTGATGTGAGCTTCGAATTCTCCGCTCGTCGCTCCAGCTAACAACCTCTCAAGAATTACCACGACAGAGAGAGTGGGGGACCAAGCAGTCGAAGCCGGCCCAAACCACAGAAAATGCTGTGAAGTTCTACTCGCCCTCCCGATCCCTACGCTAAGCCGCCTCGAACTGCGCCGCATCCTCCCTCTGCCTATCCCGACCCCCCTTTCCAACCCCTTTCCCGGTCTCACTGCACTTTGCATCACAAGGACACCTTTCGAAGCCCATGGCCAGGGCACTTGGTCCAGCCGGGTTGTTGACCTCCTCCTACGAACGCCCAACCTCAACGCCCTAGCTCTCAGTCTCAAAGACACCTTAGGGACCATTAATGAACAACCCTCTTTCATGGTCATGTGCACCATATACAAGGAGCGCGGCGGCATCCCCCTGAATCTCTCCGTTCTCGCGGTAAACTGCGAGGAGCGCCAAGGCAGCGCAGCATGGCGCAACCGGGGAGACTGGGCCTCCGTGCTGGGCGGCCTCGCCAACCTCTCACAACTCCAAGTCTTGCGACTTGGCTCGTACACCGAGGACTTCAATCAGCCAACGAGCGGGCCTTGCTACCTCACCCAATTAACCGCAGAAGTAGCACCGCAATTAAAGCTCATCGTAGTGCCCAAATATACCCGAGAGATCCACAAATGGGTCACCAACCTCTCACTAGAGCTCCAATCTCGGCTCGGAATCACCTACGAAGAATCCATAAAATGGAATGAACCCACGATAGGAGACTTTCTATGGGGCCTTTATCCGCCTTTTCAGACTAGCGGGTTCAAAACTCTACGACTCCAACTCGACGATGAGCAGGATCGCGGCAGGATGTCACTAATTATCGGGGCTCTCCGAGAGGCAGCCGGTCCGCATTTGGAGTGTTTACAACTCCGGCTATCTGCGAAGGTGGATCCACCATACTGCCATGCTGCAAACTTCCTATGGTTGAAGTGGACTACGGAAGAGTTGGTCATGTTGGAAGAGCTGTATGTTGACGAGGGCAACGGGTTGAATGAGAAGCTGAGGAGGATGTTTATCGAGAGTGAGGAGGTCAAGGCGCACAAGAGGTTGAGGTATGTGGTGTTTGGGCGCGATGCGTATCGTATTTTGAGAGGAAAGGATAGCGAGTATCGAGGTTTTGAGCAGCTGTGGGAGGAGGAATCGCATCCGAGTAGAACTTGGGTGAAGATGGCGAGGAGGTATGTGGGTGAGTTTCCGCTTTGGTGTTCAAGAACTGAGATGTAAGGCCTGGAGGAATTATATTTGGGCCGTCTGTATGAGCTGTAAGAAGCGTTGGAGTTGGCATTGATGGTGTGACAAGGGGTTCCGACCGCTTTCATGCAGGGAGCTCGGGGTGTGCTGGCGCGGCTTTGTCTCTGACCCGGGAACGCGTTGGTGGATTGTGGCCATTCCTGATTGCATTTCGGGGAGGCCTACACTCCGTCGTTAGGGGCCTTGGATGCATTATCAGAGGCCTGAACTAAACTGCAAAGGGGGTCCAAAGAATTCTCAGGGGGCCCCTGTCCCACCCCAAAAGGGGTAAATGAGATTATCGGCGATGTTATCTACACCTTGTAACTCATAGAAAACTGCCATCTGGTATATGTCCAAGGCCTCAAATATAATCGAAAAGGCCTCTATTGCATTTCAATTGGTGGGATAGTGATAATGAACCGCGTCACCCGGGGATTGCCAGTCCTCGTCCGCGTTCTAGCGAGCCCTTCTCACCTTGACTTGGAGGCTTTGAACTTGAAGCGCTGGAGGAGGCCTGAATCAAGCGGAAAAGGGGGATTGAAGATAATATGAGGTGGTGTACTAGTAGGCTGCATTATATTATAGCTATGAGATGCTTTCAAAGGTGTTGAATGCCGTACTTGCCGCGGCTCCAGCAGCTTCTATCGGCGAGCAGTCGGCCCGTGTGGGTGTAGCTTTGGCTTTTTCATAGCTGGTCTCCGACGAAAACAATCAAACCACCTCACTGCAAAATACCATCAACCAGACCATCAACCCCACCGACCCAAAGGTTCAAAGCGTGCAACCGCAGGATACCGGGCTTGCCGTTGTAAAAGGTAATGTTGATGAAGGGACCGGCAACCATCGTTCAGAGCTAAAAAGGCACACAACACACTAGTGCCCCTTATCTCACCCTCATTCAGATGAATGACTCAGACATGTCGCGTCTTCAGAGCATCCAAGGCGAGCTCAGGCTCCGAGCTGGGGCCGGCGACAGATACAGCGGTAAGAAACACATCTGCTGGGTCTACCCGGGCCCGCTTCCGGGGCTGCTGTGCGCCCTCTCTACTAGACTCGGCGGTCTTTCTCTTGTTCTTCTGCGGAGCCGGGATCCCACTTCCATCTGCGGGATCATCCCGGGGAACATCACCTACACGACCTCTTTCGTAACTTCGCATGCGTTAGGCCGGGCCGCCCAATCCAATCCAGATTCTCGTTCAGATATTCCGGCCGTTCACCTACGCCCTTTTAGGAGTCGGCGATCCCCGTCTGGGAGGGGATCGTGGTCGTGGCGAAGTTAAGCTAGAAGGCTCAAAACATCTTTTCGGTGTCTGTCTCCTCGACTTTCTTATGAAAGATATCGCCGGTACGGAGTTTGTGACAACAGGAGATGGGGTATCGGCTTCGAAAAGAGGATTTGAAAGGTCCAGATCGCTGTAAGATTTTTCGGTATGTCTAATAGTGCTTCCCAAGTTATTAACGCCTTGGTGACCTTGAGGATGTCCGCGCCAGGGCCGCTGCCGCGTGGCATGCAATGGAATTGGCACTTGATCATGACATCTATTTGCCTCCTGCTTGGTGATGGGCTTGTCCTCGATCATCGCCATCCAGTCGATGGAAATGGACTTAATGGCGAAGTAGCCCCTATCCCACCAGTTGCACAGCTGCGGGTCCAGACTAGTTATGTTCCACGATCTGTCGCTGACTCCAGGCTCTGAAGCGAAGAGCTCACGGTATCTGATCCGGTAGGTCTCAAATGGTCTGCGGCGGGGTCTTCGTCCGCTTCCTCATCCATCATCGTCTCAGGTCGTTGCCGTTCTCTGAGATGCTCACGCCCTTCAACATGACTTATTGCCGTCGGGCTCCTGAGACAGTTGCAGACTTTGGGATATTTCCAACGTCCAAGCCATTGCCAGTAATTAAGGCAGTTTCGGCCTCGCTCTGCTCTTCCTAGGAGTTTTGTAATGCGTAAAAGATAAACACTATGCGAAAAAAACTTGAAAGGTAAGAGACATGATTGTTGAAGGGGCTCAGGCTGCCTGCCTACCATGAACAGTACCTCGGCATGTGTTGGTTGACAGGGCCACCTCAACCTCACAGAATAATAACACCTCCATCCCGTCCAAAACTGTCTGCCATGAGTTCAACATCCCCAAAACATCCCTTTTCACAATACTTTTCCGGTAAAATCGCCGTCTTGTACCCTAGCTGCGCGCTCATGGCCGCCGTCGCGAGGCGCGCAACCCAGTTCCCCTTTGTCAAGACCATGACCGGCTCCGACGGCTTGTCCAAGAGCTCATGCCAGTTCACAACGGTCCTGATGCGGCCAGAACCCGCTTCCGCTTGACCTGTCCTCTTCCCCTTCTTCTCTTCTTCTTCCTCGCCTTGGAACACCTGGTCGTTGCCGTTGTGCCAAACAGCTGCTCCGCCATGCTCTCCTCTGTCACGGTCCCATGGGGGCACTCCGCCGGCACCCGAATGACTCGATCATTGGCTGAATCTCTGAAGAGCTGCTTGATGATGTCGACATCACCCACCCAAGCTGCGCCGTCGTACACGCTGATGGCAGCCTCTTGGAAGAAGGTCTGGCTGTCGCGTACACCTCGGTGTTGGGTGACATATGGTACGCGGTACTCGGTGAGGACAAGTTGCAGGGATGTTTTCCCAAATAGGTCCAGGTTCTCCTTGCCGTCCCATCTTGAGTGCGTTATGACATTCCACTCGTCAGCTGCGGACTTTCGAACGATGGGGTCCGGAGGTGGGATGAGAAGCGAGATGCCCGGCTTCCCGACATTTCCCAACGCACGAAAGATGCCACGTCGCTCGGAGAACTTGTGCGGGTCGAGAGCAAGTGAATTGCCCACGTAGATGGAGTCCCCGCAAGCCATTCCCATGACATTGTCGAGCATGCCTGGCTCGAGGTTCTGGTCGCCTGTTTCCATCATGGCCAGGCAGGCAAAAGCGACTGTGTTGGGAATGTCACCATACTCTCGAAAGGAAAGGTCAATGTTGTTTTGAAGGGCCGTGTCGCATAGCTTGTTGAACCAGCGTGTAGAACCGAGCCTGGTTTTGACTGACTCCAGAGATATGGTGGCCCCGATGAGTGCGCTGTAGATCTCGCCGATAATTCCAACTGCGGAAAGAGTATTTGGCACTACTTTGATATGCTCATAAACCTGTTCGGGCGGTTCCCGGTCGAGAAATTTGAGCACATCGTCCACTTCGACTTTGGCCCCTTGCAGATCCGAGACCAATTTGGGCACAGCCTTCAGTGCAAGACCGCGACTCCGCATGTAAAGACCAACTCCACAGGCTTCTACATCTCCACAGAGCCGCTGGAATTCAATGTCCCATGCTGCCGAGTCAAGGCGCGGTGAAATATGATGAGGAAACATCTTAGAGAATTTGTCGGTCGGCCGGCGTTCAGTAGTGCTTATCATCAGGCCCCCCTATGTCCTCACAAACCACCGCCCTCTGTCTAGGACAGTGTCATCCGTTTTCTTCTGCTCGGCTAAGAGGATGTGTTTGCTACACCAGCGGTAGTGGACCTTTGCCGTCGATTCCGGAAGACATGTGGCCCAACAATAACCGCTAGTCTTGGTTGACCAGATTATCAGCAACTCGTCGTTGGTTCGCTTTCCCAACGATCGGAACGTGCGCATAAAGTCTCGAATGTACCGGATCTGCGCTTCGCTGTCACCCTTCATCACGGAGAGAAAATTGTCCAGTTCGGAAAGGCCGAGTAGCTGCTCGTACAGAGTGACAGGTCCGCTGTCTGTGTTGAGAAATTCTGAACATCGGCGCAGGCCAAACTCCATCAGCCTGACAGCGGACTGTTTGGGCTCCCCGGAGAGGGCAAGAAACTTGGAAGCACCATACGCCAGGTGCTTCGCCCACAGGAGCCCTAGAGGAGAGACTACATCAGTACCACCCTTGGAAAAGGGTGGCAGCCTCTGGGTCCAGCTCCACAGTTTCTTGTAGTACGTGCAGACTGTTGTGAGTCGGTCATTGTCATCATCCGGCCACTGCTTGGCGAGGCCTCCGAGAATGACGAGCGCCAATTGTTCAAACGAGACGTGTTGATTCTGGAGATTGAAGGTCCTCTGAACGGTCACCGGATCACCGTAATACCGTAGCTTCGCGAGGGGCAGTGCCCAGCTCACTCCCTGACTGGATGTTGGGGAGCTGTCGAGGCCGACGGTGAGCAAGCCCCCCTGCCGTATGAGTGGGTCGCGCTGATGGATCTCATGGAGTCCAGGTTGATAGATCAACATGTCGGGATACAAATGCCACGACGAGATGCCAATCAGGGCAGCGCCTTCGTATATGCTTTGCGGGACACCCTGGACCAGATTGTCGACGATCTTCATGGAGCTGACCCAGGCTGTCACGACGCTCTCATATGTTCCGCTCCCCGGGCTGACCGTCGCATCCAGGTTGTCGATGATCAGCCGGAGCTGGGTTTGCTCCTTCAGCTTGCACTTATCTGCCGTGCGGAGCCAGGCGCGGGCGCTGGAGTCCCACTCAGCCAGCTGGTCCCGGGAAAGTGTCGTATTGATGGCCGCGAGCTCGGAATACTCAAACTCTCCGTTCTTCTTGTCCGAAAGCTCCTGCTTTCGGCTCTCAACAATCTCGGCCCAGATGGAGATGGCCTCCTCGGGCGGCCAAACCGAGCCAGTATGCAAGCCAGGAGCTGGACACATAGGGCCTCGGTGCCCGATGTGGCTGCGGCCCAAATCGATGTTCCGTCAATGCCGAGCTTGTTGCCGAGGACGGATTTGAGGGCAGGATTCTCCGGTCCCGTGGTGGCGGTAGTGCTCTTTGCGATTTCCGAGACCCTGTTGCCGTATGATCTGATCAGGTTTGGGACGGCCGGCAGCTTGCTTCGGAAGAGAGCGCCGAGCTTGCGGGCAGTGACATGGTGCGAGCCTGCCTCGGCCAAATTCCGCCGTTCATCTGAGAGGCATGATCCCAGAGCGAGATACTCGTCTGGGGCTTGCACTTTGAAAAGGGAAAAGTCGAAGTTGAGAGAGGCGAGGGCGAGAGTGGTCTCCTGAGTGGGTGTGAGGAATGACGCTGTGAAGCGACCGAGGGTGGAAGCCATTGATGGAAGGTTGGACTCGGTCCTAAGGTAGCAGCAAAAAAGCAGCAAGAACGGAGGACACAAAAAAGTGGTTGTCTGTTGCTGGCGGAAGGAGCGATGCGAGATCCCCGCTCGAGTTGCTTCTGGAGTGGCTACCCATCGCGGCCCAAAAAGAAAGGCAAAACCCGCCCCTGCATTGCCCAATATTTGTTCGACGTTGGCGTCTCATATTTTCCCAGGAGGCCGCTGTCATTCGTGGCCTTGTGGTAGAGTCAAGCCAGAAACGATCTGGTGCATGCCTGCGTTCTTGGCTGGGGGGGAAGTGAGGCGGCCTGCAGCAGCAGACTTTGACCCAATCAGATAATGAACTCCTGCTGCGCACACGACCACCAAGTGTGACCGAAAGAGATATCGAGGGCCAATCCTGGTCTGGTGCCGGTGTCGCCTGTTCAGCAAGACTGGGGAGCCGACGTCGCATCCACGGAGTCGAAGAAACGAGTTTACCCATCCAGAGCTCTACTGGATCGAGGCCTGCGGCAGAACGGAAAAGCCACAATCAAAATGGAA
The DNA here is from genome assembly GCA_033296975.1 of Podospora aff. communis PSN243. Taxonomy (NCBI): domain Eukaryota; kingdom Fungi; phylum Ascomycota; class Sordariomycetes; order Sordariales; family Podosporaceae; genus Podospora; species Podospora aff. communis PSN243. Next base: position 59,987 of record MU865987.1, on the reverse strand, counting down.
AGAGGCACTAAAGAGAAAAATCCATCCCCTCTATCTAGGATATCAAGTCGTTCTATCATTGTCCTTCTGCGCTCTGAGTCTACTCCAGGCACGCCAAGTCGCAAAGGTTCACAACCCATTTATACGATCGTGACTCATGATGGCCCATGAAGTGGCCAAGAATATTCTCTCCCTGCCCTTTAATCGGTTTGGATACTTCTGTGAACCACCTACTTCGGTGGCAGAGAACACCACCGACCGACAGGATGTTATCGGAGACGTCGCCTCACAGCTCGTCACGATGTTGCATAAACCAGGCGGCTCCTCACCTCATCCGAGATATGCTGGGGCACGCTGGGCTTCGGCGAAATGATCGCGCGGCGGCAGATCAAGGAGACCGACCAACTCCTTGACAACTATTCCACAGTATTCGGTGGCCCACCACCTCAAGAATGCTTGCCCGGCCCGGTTCCCAGCAAGGAATACATGCCAGCCCTGTGTGAGATGTTGATCGATGCAGCGCTTCGAGAGGGGATCATTGATACTAGGTTTGCTCAACAATGGACGCGCGTCATCTTACATGAGTTATTTGCAGAGCAACAGGCGGCTTATGCGCAGCAACGTGAGTTGTTTGAGTTCCGATGACGAACCACCCCCCTACTTCCCAAAAACCTCCTCATACCCCGTCAAACAAAACCGATACCTCACATCATTCCCCTCCAGCCTCAACAACGTCTTCTTCAAACTCTCCTCCCCAATCTGCACCTCCTCCACCCACGGCTTAATCCCCTTATCCGCCGCCAGCTGCAACATCTCCAGCGCCTCCCGTCTACTACCAAGATGGCTACTCCCAAAGAAGCACCCATTCCCCAAAAACGTCTGGTTCCGCACCTTGATCCCGTCCTCGCCCTCCGGCAGCCCGACGCTCACCCACTTGGCATGCACATCCAGCAGGCTCAGATACTTGTTGATGTCCCACCCTTCGAACGAATTCGCCGTGTTGATGATGAGATCAAACGTCATGACGTGCGGCTCGTTCCAGTTTTCGTCAGAGGTGGCGATGAAGCCATCGGCGCCCATGGCGCGGGCGTCGGCTTCTTTGGCGTGCGTGCGGGAAATGACGTAGACGGTTGCGCCGAGGGCTTTGGCGAAGAGGAGGCCGAAGTGGCCGATGCCGCCGAGGCCGACGATGCCGACTTTTTTGCCGGGGCCACAGCCGTTGCGGACGAGGGGGGAGTAAGCTGTGAGGCCGGCGCAGAGCATAGGGGCTGCGTGGGCGGTGGGGAGGGCGGAGGGGATGGGGAAGACCCTGTTGAGAGGAGGGGTGGTGAGTAAGTTCCAGCGCGAGAAAAGGGGGAGCCGTGGAAAAAGGGGACATACCAGTGCTCGTGGGTGCGGACGTGGGAGGAGTAGCCGCCTTGGGAGATGATGCCGGTGTCGGGCCACTTGGCGCCGTATGTGTCTAGTTGTTGGCGGCAGTAGGTCTCGTTGTCGTTCTTGCACTGGCGGCAGTCGAGGCACGACCAGCTCTGGGCGCCGACACCGACACGCTCGCCTTCTTTGATGAGGGTGACCTTGGGCCCTACGCGAATAGCAGTTCCGACGATCTCTGAGGAGGATATTAGCATCTTCTCCGGGGAGCGACGTCGGAGCGGGAAAACAGACCATGACCCACGGCGAGGGGGAAGTGTTGCTCGCCCCAGCCGCCGCTGATGGTGTGCACATCGCTGCCGCAGACACCGCAAGCCTCAATCTTGACGTCGACGTCGTAATCCCCAAAGGGCTTGGGTTGGAACTCGTTCTTGTGGAACTCTGTCCAGGTCTCTGGCCCATTGACCTGGAAGCCGGTGAACTTGTCGGGGTACGGCATCTTGTTGATGTTGACCAGGAGAAGGCGGGTGGTGGAGGAGGTTACAATAGCTAGACACACACGCGGTGCAGAGAAGAACGCAAAGGGAGGGCAGAAACACAAAGATCGGAGGGACAACAATGGCCGAAACGGGGCGCGCCGCCTTTTATTTCCCGCGGCATCGTCAGCTAGCTGCGATGCCGCTGAGTGAGGGGCAGCCAGCAGGAGCTACCCCAACCCATATATTAATGACCGATTCCAGTCCAGACCGCAGTGACACATGTGGCGCGAGCCGCGCGTGGGATGGCCTTCATCTTCTCGCCCGACAATGTTTCCATCGTGACCCCGCCGTACCCCGCAGGGAATATGGATGGACGTTGTGAGTGGACCTGACCCAGGGAGCTTCCCGTAGCTGCAGCCGGAAAATCAGCAGGTCGTGCCGAATTTCCCACGAATCAGGGGACTTTCCGGGCTCCGGTTCCTGAATCACAGTGACCGGACGGCTGGAACGTTGAGCCCGGTTCTTGGCGATCCGGAGTGTTGGACAAAATGATAAGTTGTGTTACGTCTCGGTCGAAGTACCCGTCCGTCCAAGGTCTCTCACTTCTTAATCTTAATCTTCGGGACTTGGGGAGCGCCGAGTCCAACATTGGCCAGGAAAGCAATCCGCATCAAGGCGCCGAAGTAGACGAACGGGATGTTGCCCCAGTCGATGGCGTTCCAGTCCCAGAAACTCCAGTAGATTGGCAGGCCCAACTGTCGAACGGTGTAGAGGTGGCCTATGTCGCCAACAAGCAAGCAGAAGAGTACCGTTTTCCAGACACGCATATCGTGGGTAGCTCGCAGAACGAGCGCCTCGTTGAGGGCGAAGAAGAGGTACATGTTGGCGAGCTGAGACAACGCAATTGAAGTCCCTAGGGGAATAGCCGGAGGGGCAGAGGCGGCATGGCTGAGCTGGAGGTATTCGGTCTGCCCAAAGTGAGCGTAGTATGCGCCGAGAAGGGCAGATATCGGCTCGACGACGAAGAAGAAGATTCGGTAGAACAACGGAACTTCAAACCCGACTGCTCTCTTGACGGGCTTGGCCGTCGACGCTGGCTGACCTTTGCCGGCCATCTTGATCAAAATGAAGCTTCCAAACTCTCAGCCTGAGATACGCAGCGAGAGAACTGCAAGACAGCAGTGCGACTGTTCAATTGAGGTTGCTTGACTTGGACGGCAGCTGTCTCATGGGACCTGGCCAAGCAATTGGAAGTGGGGTGTTCTGCCGGGACACACCGCCCGCCCACCTTTCACCGCAGCGCACGGTCCACACCCACCCAAAAAAATCCAGGGCTTGCAAACCCTAGCTGATTGCGCGAAAATTCCTTGACCTTTTCCAGCCAAACCACCAGCCCGCTTCGTGATCTCTGCAATCGAACGACTCGACCATCGACCATCGACCACCGCCAACATGAGTGCCCCCCAGCTCAACAAGATCGCGGCCAACAGCCCCTCGCGCCAGAACCCCTCGGAGCTGGAGACCAGCATTGCTGGCGCTCTCTACGATCTCGAGACCAACACTGCCGACCTCAAGGTCGCCCTCCGCCCTCTGCAGTTCGTCTCTGCTCGTGAGGTATGAAGCCGCTGAACCAAGCACCCACACAAATCCACGAACCACACCCGACATCCTGTTCCACCCGGAGCGATCGGTAGCGCAATTGTGCGCTCGTCGCCAGCCGGGCGTCGCAGCATTGGGAAGATTGATCGAACATTGGAAGGCGGGCGGGCCAGCGGTGCTGCGCTGCGTGCTGCCATCTGCGTTGGCGGCCGCTGGCTTCGCTCAATCACCATAACATCAAAACAACCATGTAGCGCGCGGAATAGGACGGGAAGCGGTCCAAGGAGTGCATTGCATCCTGGAGCTCGCATGCTGACTTTGGGTCTGATCAGATCGAAGTTGGCCACGGCAAGAAGGCGATTGTCATCTTTGTCCCCGTCCCTTCCCTGCAGGGTTTCCACCGTGTGCAGCAGCGGTAAGTATCAACGTCTCAACTCTGTTTGACCTTGCTGACGCTGGCGGTAGCCTCACCCGTGAGCTCGAGAAGAAGTTCTCCGACCGCCACGTTCTCATCCTTGCCTCGCGCCGTATTCTCCCCCGCCCCAAGCGCTCCACCCGCTCGCGCAACACCCAGAAGCAGAAGCGTCCCCGTTCGCGCACTCTCACCGCTGTCCACGATGCCATCCTGACCGACCTCGTCTACCCCGTCGAGATCGTCGGCAAGCGTCTCCGCACCAAGGAGGACGGCTCCAAGACCCTCAAGGTCATCCTCGACGAGAAGGAGCGTGGCGGTGTTGACTACAGGCTCGACACCTACTCTGAGGTCTACAAGCGCCTCACTGGCCGCGGTGTCACCTTCGAGTTCCCCCAGACTGCCCCCGAGTACTAGATTACCAGAGCAGTAGGGTAGGGTGGGGTTGTAGGCAGGAGCAATGAGGTTCGGTCAAGGTTTGGGATTTGGGTTCAGGTCTTTTGTGATGCATCTTCGGCAGTCAAAAGGGAACGGCGTCTAGCTAGCTTGTGCTCCGGAATACAGGCTTGATTCTACTACCTCGGCTCGTTGGCAATACAACCGTCTTCTGATGTGCTCCTCACTTTCGATATGCTCGTGCTACTTCAGTATTCTCTCGTAATAATTGCTGGTCCAGCCAATACTTCATCATCTCAATGAAACGCGGTATTTCCGTGCCGTATGGATGCAACTGCTTTTGGTATCTACATTATCATGTCGGGCTAACCCGTCCCAACCCAAGAACGCACCAATACGCCAACTCCCGCTTCTCCTTTTGCTCTTTATCCTTCCCAGGCGCCGCCCCAACATCATCACCTCCATTGTCCACCTCCCATTCCACCCTCACAAACATGGGTATCTCCAACACATCTTCATCCTCCCTCAACGGACCCGTATCTACCTTCCCCCCCAGCTGCGCGCCCTCCGTAATCCCCAACTTGGCCGTAGCCTCAAGCACGTCCAGCCGCAACGAAGCCGGAACAACCTCCACCACGATGCTCACCCAGTTCCTACCTCGCTCCCAGATCTTACCCACCTCCGCCTGGTGCCCGTTCCCGTTCCCGTTGCCATTCCCGTTATCTTCCCCGGCTGTGCCGCCGCGCCGTCGGGTCTTGGTCTTATCCGAGGTCTCCTTGAGCGCTTCGTCCCATACGTCAGTGTTGGCGTCGATTTCGAACTGCGGGCACAAGACGGTGACCTTGCTGGCGAAGCGGCCTGGGGTCTTTGAGGGCGTGGCGAGGGTCACGTTGATGGTTTCGAAGCGGGGGTTTTGGAAGGTGAGGATGAATTGGGAGGGTTGCAAGGGGGGAAGGGTTCCCTGGATGGAAGGGGACGAGGAAGAGGGAATGTTGAGGGGGCGGATGGTGATGGTGGGGATGTAGGCCGAGGCGACGAGCTTGATGCGGAAGCGGGTGGTGGCGACTTTGGCTTCGGGCTTGGAGATGATGTGGCGGCAGACGGGGCAGCGTTTGGAGCGCTTGGTGCGGAGGAGGTAGGGGATGGGGCGGAGGGAGGAGGCGAAGCGGGCGGTGCCGTGGGGGTGGACGGCGCCGGGGTTGGGGGGTTGGGACGTGGATTGCTCGGTGGTGATGGTGTCGGAGTAGGGGGTGGTGTGGAGGTGGTGGATGGCGGCGGACTCGTCGAGCGAGGCGATTTGCAGGCCTTCGTCGCTGGTGAGGGCTTCGCGCATGGTGCCGGTTCGGGACTTGTTGCGGTTGTTATGGACGGAGCCGCCGGTGTAGAGGCTCATGATGCGGGAGAGGGAGTTGGGCGAGGAGAAGCCCAGGTCGCTGAGGTGGGAGAGCCCGCTGCCGCCTGGGCCGGAGTCCGCGAGCTGACTTTGGTAGAATGCCTTGAGATTGGCGAACTGGGTTTCTAGGTCTAGCTCCTCGTTGTTGTCTCCTCCGTTGCCGGCGGCCGCTGTTGCCGGCAGGGCTGATCCGCCTAGTGCCCCGTGTGAAGCCTCCTTCCGCCGCTCCCTGTGCTCCTTGGCTGTTAACCTCGTGGTCCCGCCATTGTTAAGCTTCGCGAGCTGCGCGTGTATGCTGTTCGACTTGTCGAACTTGATTCCGATCTCGGTCGAGCTCCAGTTGCAGTAGGAGCACGTCAAAATGTATGGCCCTGAATGCGGGGCCGGTGTGCCGTCGGGCGCGGCGAGGAGGGTCGGGTCTGGGGGGGTCTCAATGCTCGTAACGGAGAGGGGCCCGATACATATGGGGCATTGGAAGCAGCTGCGTGTACATCTGTTGCCCTCGCTCTTGAGATTGCTGCTGGGCACCTCAAACAGGCAGTTTGGGCAGAAATATGTGACGATTTCCTCGGCGACGCATCGTGGGCAGCGGATCTGCTGACAGTCCTCGCAGTAGTTGAGGTAGTCAAGCGGGTATAGGCTGTAGTTTGAGCGTGGCGCGCGGGGGTCGAATGTGCGATCGTCAAGGTCGTCGTCGGCGCTCGTGGGCGAGCTACTGTCTGCTTGGCGACCTAAGGTTGATGCGTCCGAGCATGGGCATTGGATGTATGTGTACGGGGTTAAGGGCGCCATTGCCGGCACCGCATCTTCGGGCGGTTCGCGCAAGGGGCTGGAGCTGGAGCTGGAGCTGGTGCTGGATGCTGTTGTTTGAGACCGGAATGGATGCTGGCCAATAACGCAGCGCTGCACTTTCTGAGCCGGCGGGGAGCTTGGTGAAGCTTGACGCGCCAACGCGGTTGCAACAGCCGCCGCCGCCAACGCAATTTAGTGGACCCTAACCCTGTAAGTCACCATCACAGCCAAATTTAGCGCCGCCTCTCACCCTTTGACATGGGTCCCCGCCAGGCTGCCGCCAGTGTCGGGCCCGGACCGAGTTAGTTTGCAACGAGCTGCATTGGCGGTCCAGATCCTCACTCCTGAGACCACAGCGATCAACAAGACAATCCTCGAGACATTGTATTAGCCGTACCGATTTTCGGGCGTTTCGCCGTGCATCAAAGTTCCCGGATATCGAAGCCTGCTTCTCACTCACGACCGAGATTGGTGGGTTTGGGTTGAGACAACAACAGCGTGTCACCGCCCATTGGCGCATGCGGGGCACCGTGTCGTCGAACCAGAGGAGCTCTTTTGGAGAATTCTCGTCAACAATGCCCACGCATTTTTGCCTGACCGGTGATCTGGTTTCGGCTTGCAATTGAGTTTGTGGGCGATGGGCGTACCTGTGCCTCTGTGTACCTCTCTCAGTCTCAGGCGGCACAACCTGGAAGTCACTGCTTTCAGAGTGTTGATTGGCCTCAGAAGACCTTGGGATCTCTACAATGTATTTCTATACTAGCGGAGGCGTCAGGTGCCTCAAACGAGCCTTTCATCAGGAGCTCGAGTCGAGCAAGAGATGTCCTTCACCCCGCGGTTTGGAAGCGAGGAAAAGCAGACAACGCGGGGCTTGGCGGGGTTACAACACGCCCACATCTGGCCATGCTCTGCTCCCACCGATCAGCACAATCCCGTCAGCTTATCAAATCACCCCACGGCGACGGCGACGACACCTTCGGACGGGGCCACAGGGCTGATGAGACCAATAACACCGCCCGGTAATGCACCGTCCCAATGGTGTCAATGCCGGACCGGATCCCCACTGCGCCTGCACACAATCGTTTGACTGCCTGTTCTAACCCAATGGGCCGACGGCAGCACATACTGCAGTACATACCTTACGCAATGCGTGCAACAGTGCGAAAGCGAGACGAAGCCTGGCGGTGAGGTAAGATCGCGCGATATGGGACGGATGATGCGATGCTTGGGTCGTTCAATCTTTGGGACGATGCACCGGAAAGGGCAGTTGAGGCCGCTCGGATCCCAAGTCCCGGACTTCAGCGTATCACCAGCACTGCTCACAGCTCCGGAACTTGGAACATTGTCGTTTCCTTGGTTCCGTTGTCGTCAGCAAGTCGTCGCAACCTCCGGTGAGAACTGACGATGGGCGATGGGGATGATGACGGCGTCGATTCTCGGATTCTTCACCTTTCCAGCGTGGCGGGTCCTTCGGTCCCGGTTTCTATTCTCGACTCCCGTCCCGGCGCGCCTAGGTCGCCGACGAGGCGCAACATCTGGAGTGGTGGCTGCTGGTGGCTGCTTGGTGGCTTCTACGAGTTTGCTGTTCCCACAACGCCAAGGCCCGAGCAGTGGTGAGCAGTGGACGGGAGCCCCTCTCGAGCGCCCCAGTGACACCCCCGAGCCCCCCTCAGTCATCAGAAGCTGCACCCGAAGGCCGACGCCTGCAGCACCGCCGATCCTCCGGTCCCAGCGCTTGTTGGTTCAAACTTGGTTGCTGTCTGCGAGGCTGGCTTCATCGCGGCCACTTGGCACTGCGCTCAGCATCCCGCGAGCACCCCGCGCCCAATCGACACCGTCACCGTCGACATGCGCTGCCTCTGCCGCGTCCGCACCCGGAAGAGGACCCAGGAGGGGGGAAAAGGAGCGGTGCTGCCTTCCTTTTTGAGCGGCAAACTCAGCCCGACCCGCAACGCCGGCACGCTACTGTCAGTCGTCTCGATAATGTCAGTTCCGACAGTGTCTTGTCATGCGTGCGCTACGCTAGTATGGGCTTGCCTTGGACACGCCGCATTGCACCATCCGGTGTCGCGGAAGGCGCCAGACTGGATCAAGTAGCAGAGGTGGCAGAATGTGGACGAGAACTGGGCAAGAAGTGGACGTTCAGCTCCGGCCGCGCTTTTGGGCTGCAGGAGGAGGAGGTGCCAGCTCAGATAAGCTGAGTTGCCGATGGCCCGCTGGTTGGCTGGAGGGCTGGGAACTGCCGGGGTGCGCCCCCCCCAGGCTGGTAAGACCCCTGTCCTGGTGCGTCGTCACAGCAGCCACGACATGGGCATGACACGGCGTGAGAGATGAGGGCCGCGCCCGCAATGGGAACCGTGGAACCGTGGAACCATGGCCGAACAACAGGTTTCGACGATGCGCATTGGCCCCGAAACATGGCGTTTTTTGCGGAGCAGCTGTCTTAAAGCTCCCGCCGGTCCCGCTGCGCCCGTGAACTTACACCAGACAGACCACCCTCCAGACCTAATCGGTTTGCGTGGATACGCACCAACAATACGAACGAGTTTCGGTCGGCCTCGCCCACGACGTCGGAGCTACGAGGCGAATCGACGTCTTCGACACACTCAGGAGACTGGAGAAGTGAGGTGGAAGCTGTGGTGAGGTAATGCCTGCCGCCGACTGCAACCACATCCGACGTTCCTCCCGCTGCCAAGCATAGCGAGCCGTATTATCGTGGTCGGAGCCTCGTCCGGTGAGGCTGGCAACACTCAGCACGAGGACGGAATTTCGGGATCGTGGGTCGGGCGTGCCCGCTGCCCCCCGCAAAGTTTGACCGAGTCGAGTCGCCGAGTAAGGGATTTAGCAAGCCAGCGCACACGCCATATCCCTTTCGACAGGGAGAATATAGTTCGCCATGGCAGACCCAAAACGCCCGCTCCGAGTGCCAGATCGAACGTCGTCGATGCTCTCCGTTCCCGAGGCTCCCGAAGCCCAAGCCACGCGGACAGGTGGCTTCCACAGGCGCGAGCGGTCCAGGACTCACACCGGCTTGATGGAGCTGCAAGTGCCGGAGATGCTCAAGATGCGGAGATGGGACGGCGCCGCCCGCGCATGCTCTCCCTGGGACAGTTTGGGAAGGGTAGGTAACAGGCTGACAAGCCAACATCAACGACCTCAACGTCGAGGTATCCACTGACACATTGTTCTCCGCAGGACCCAGAGTTGTGGTTTCGTGATGGAAACTGCTTCGTCCATCTCTACGCCAAGGGCCAATCCCGCCGAGGGCCGGCCTTCAAGCTGCCGCTGCAGGCTTTGCTAGATGCCAAATGCCACACCGTTGTTGCCAGATTCATGATACGGGATGGGGTTGCATCAGCTATGGCGTCCCTGGAGGGAAGAGATCTGGACTTTCTGGAAGAGATAAGCCCTGATTCGAGAGTTGAGCTGTATATCCCACCGCCACCGATGGCATCCAGGGAAGAGGCTCTTCGCTACCACATCGCCACCCGTAACTTCTTTGCGTGGGTTTTTCGGAGGTCACTGGTCGGGGAGCACCTCGGGACCTCCATAATCAACCTGCTCAACAGCATGATGGGCTTCCGCCGGCCTGGGGAAGCCAACATGGATGACCTGATGACCTTTCTCGATGAGGAGGGCTACTTGGACATGCGCAACCAACCGATTCACGCCCTGGCGGTTCTCCACTTCGCAGAGTATTTCCAATCCAAAAAGCTCTACATCAACGCCTTCACCCACTGTGTCGGCATGTATGACGAGCTCTTTGCCATTCCGGAGTACCAGGTAGGCTCCACTTGGGGGTGTCCAGGAACCCGACTAACAGAGGCAGATTATCACGTCCGTTACGAGGAAGCTAGTACGGCTGGCCAAGTCCGAGATGGATCTGAAGCTTGCTCGTGGCGGCCAAATGCTGCGGAACCTGCTCGAAGACGAGTTCTCAGAAACGCACATTGGCCTGTCAACAGGCTCCCGCGCGCATCTCGATCGTTTCCGGACGTTCCTGCACGGATACTTCACCACAAAGTTCGGCTACTACCCGCCACAGTCCATCGACGCCCATTGTCAGATTTACGAGCGCCCCACGTACCTGGCGATGCGGAAGGATTTAGAGGCGCTGTACGAATATCTGGTCGATGAGGGATTCACATCGTCGGAGCAGATGCCACCCCTCGCACAGGGTGGAATTTGCACTCTGCAAAGCGTGCATGCGTTTGACATGAGAAACAAGTACTCTTCCTTGCAGCATCCTCTTCCGCTGCTTCCGGAGGGCGCCCCCACTCCCCCATCGCGCCGCATGTCGTGGCTGGGGAGAAGCGACAAGCTCAAGCCCGACCAGCGCCTCGTCACACACGCCACGCTGCTGAAGGCTACCAACAAGCGAGAACCTGTGGTGTTGAAGAACCCGCTGGTTGTGGCGTACCGAAAGTTTGAGGAAGACTCGATCTTCTCACCCCTCAAGGTGGACCGGAACGAGAAGGTTTCGCAAATCGACGCCCGCAAGATCCGCTGGATTTTGGTTTACTCGACTTATCAGGTCCTGCGGAACTGCGCAGACTCACCGCCAGAATGCGATGAAACCACGGGTATCCGGTACAATATCGCCATTACCACGGCCAACTTACCGCCTTGGAAGGAGGGTGACAGCCCCGGGAAGCGCTCCTCTGTTATGCGGAGACAAACCGACATTGGACAAGACTGGAGGTACTCGTCGCTCGTCCCAGCCATGCCAGTTTCGGACAGCCCGGTATTCTCGTCTGCCATCCAGCCCGATATCGACTATTTGTCGCTGTCCCACCGCGATGACAGCGCCATCTCCTCCACTTCGGTCTCTCCGCCCGTCGTGCAGCCCCGGTGTCAGAGCCTAAAGACCAGGAGCTTCCGCCGCTCGCTCAATATCTTTTATTCTAGCTCCAGCCAAAGTAATGTCGTGGAGCTCACACCCGGATCCCGAAACCGCATGTCGACGTCGTTCCACGAGATTCTCGTCCGCGGATACGGCAACGGGACGAAGGATGTGTGTGTCAGCCCCGAAGGAACAGACACGCAGGGTACAGCGAGCTCCGCTGAAGAAGCCACTGGTTCACGCACACCGCCCAAGTCGAAACAGGTCGAAAAACTAAACTCGCAGCCCCTGAATGGGCGCACGCCATCGACATCATCCACTTCTTCCAACACTAGCACCGCAAAGAGCAGCACTAGCGGCCTTTCCGAGGCGCTATCGACCAGCACAGCCTCGACGGCGCCAAGTCCCCACCCGAGCCACACCCCATCCTCCTGGGCACTAGCCTCTAGCGGGTACTCGTCGCAGGAACTTTCGAGCTCAAAGAGCGAGTCCAAGATGGTGACCCCGCCGGCTGTTCCCAGGCGGAACAGCCGACGAAAGCTCCTCAGCGCCCTCCATCCGATTCCGCTTCGGGTCCGCAAGGGCAACGAGACTCCACCCGAGACCGAAGCAGGCCCGCCATACGATCCCAATGCTTGGCACCGGGTCGAAGGAACGACGACCCCGACCGTGATGGAGGAAGAGGAGGACAGCCTGTGGATGGGGCTCCACAGGGGCGCCAACGGCAGCCGCGTCGACGTCTGGGACCAGTACGCCGGCGTCGGCGGCCTGACGGAGCCCATCCCCGCGGCGCCAGCCCCTGAGGCGGCCAAAGCTTGATGCCATTATGAGACCATGCCCGTTTTATCTGTTTTCTTCGCACGCTGCTTGACCTGGCTGAGAGGCCAGGCGACAGTCCTTACCTTGCATTTTGCCTTGGTGTTCGATACCCTGCTTTCCTCTTGTACATTACCATCTTTGTCATTTCGGCTCGCATGTCCATTTGTCGTTTCTATTCGCATCTGCTTTACAGCGTCTTCTTTTTTGGGATTCAGCGGGAGCGATGTCTTCAACGCTAGATATGTTTCCTTGGTCTTGGCTGGCACAAAACTGGCGAATGTCTAATGGCGCACGCAGCGTCTCATGAGTTATGTCACACATTATCTTTTTGCGGGTATCTCGAAGATATCCTTGCAAAGGTCGAGGAAAAGTTTCTCAGTTTTCTGACGATTCGCGAGGAGGGAAAAGTAGATGCGCCCATTCTAACAAGAACAGACACCAGAAAGGATGACGATTGTCTGTTCCCTCGAGCAGAGCGGGGATCAGATAACGTTGGGGTATGTTACGCAGCAAATAGGGAAAATAGGGACAATAGTTCCAAGGGAAATATAAGCGCGTATTTGTCGGTAAACAATGAGAAAAAAAAGTGATCCGCTCCCGCTTGCTGTCGTTCGCCGTCGTCGAAGCCGTGACCTGACCGTGATCGTGAAGCCCATCTGTGAAGGGCGCTAGCGCCCGGAAGGATATGTACAGGGAATATTACACATTTCGAGTAGTCGGTAGTAGTGTGGTAGTGTGGTTGGGTACCCAAGGGGGGAAGTATCGAGGGGAAGCACCAGCTTCTCTTCGTGCGCGCGGTGTGTGGTGTGTTTCTGTGGGTTGGGATCTCGAGGATCACTCGCTCTTGCGGGATCCTGCGGGTGTCTTTGCGAGGGCGTTGATGATCTCGTTGCCTGTTTGGTAGCCGATGATGGCGGGGAAGACGAGCCATGCGCCGCTTGGAGGTGTTAGCTTCTGTGTTTGAGGATGGGGGGGTGTGAGGATGCGGAGGAGGATAGAGAGGGAGGGTGCAGGGGAGGATGGAGAGGGAGGGTGCGGGGGAGGATGGAGAGGGAGGATGATCAGGGGACGTACTTGGTGACGATCCAGAGCCCAAGCATGGGCAACGAGTTGTGTCCGATGTTGGCGAAGCCCGAGAAGTACTCGTTCAGCCCTAGCGCAGGGATGTTAGCTCAGTCCGGTCCCACATTGACAGCCATTGCCCCGGTCCGGTGCGGTGCGGCGCGGCGCGATGACGGCATCCCCAAAAGAAACCGACCAAAAAAAAAAAAAAAACTCACAATACAACACCGTCTTCCCAAAAGTCGTAACCAAACCCGTATACAACACCACCACCGCCGTCGCCCCAACCCTCCCCTTTAGCTCCCCCTTGCCACTCGCGCTCCTTTCCTTCCACCACAACCCAAGATACACAAGGTAGATGATACTCTCCACCAAATTCACCGCGCTCTGCGCCCCGTTAAACCCATCCCCCTCCTCCCACTTCTTGATCCCGTACGTGTAATCCAGCTCGGCTTGTATCGCGTACGGCGTCCAGATGGGCCAGTGGTACTTGCCGCCGGGGAAGCTGTGTGGGCGCAGGAAGACGAAGAGGAGGTCCCAGAAGACGAGGGGGATGGAGGTGAGGAGCCAGACGAGGGTTAGCGGGGAGGGGGTGTGCGTGAAGGTGTTTGCGTCTCGAGGGGATTGGCGCGCGGCGCGCTTGGTGGGGGAGGGGAGGGGGGTGAGGGTGTTGGAGGCCGAGGGGGAGGTGCGGCGGGGGGTGTTGAGGGCTGCGGAGGCGGAGCGGGTTGAGACCATTTTGGTGGGTGTTTTTTTTGCACGGTGTGGGTTTGAGGTTGTAAGTGGAGATGTTGGTTGTCGCGAGAAAAAAGGGCGGTCGCGGGGTGGGTTGCGATGCGCGCGAGTTAAGCGAAAAGAAACGGATTGTTGATTGTTGTTGTTCGGTCGAGGCGCGGCGGCGGCAGTGGGGGGGGAAACAAGGGGCAGCGCGGCATCATAAAGTCTTGGGGTGACGAACCGCGGGGAGGGAAATCGAGGGGCCCCGCGGCTGGGCGCGTATCCTCCGTACCCCAGGCGTACCCCGAATCGGGTCAGATGCCGGCCGGGAATTGCCAAATGGCACATCTGCTGCATTCCAGCTGGCACCTGCCAGATGTGTGTGACGGTGTGTTGTTCCTGCTTAGTCATTCGCTCTTGGTGGGGCTTGGGCCGCAAAACGCTGATGAAACCGCGCGGTGGGATGCGCTGGTCGGGCGAAAAGCAATTGGGTTTTTGTGACAGCGGGACGAAGCGCATTGGGCTGGGCTAGGTGCGACGTCATCCGTTCCTGCTCGAGGTGAGGCTGCAGTTACGCGCGATGTCGTCTCGTGAGGGCGTTCTATGACTGTGTCGGGCGGTGCACTGGGACGCGGGCACGCCGTGGAAGAAGTATGTGAGCATACACGAGAACCCGATCGGGCTGCCATCGCGAGGGTCTATCCTCCAGTGGCGGCTTGATCAATTTGGAATACCGGTCAACGCCAAATCGCCTTTGGAGCATTACGCATCAGGGAAGGCAATCACCATTGTGTCCCGGGTTGCAGTCTGCAAGGAGTCTCGAGCGCTGGTACAAGAACCATTCATCTCTGCACACCGAGATGACCATCAGAAGCTGTTGGACCGATGATCACAAGATGGGACACCCACATGCCTCACTGACCTTTTGTGAAGCACTTCTTTGTCAACTCCAACCAACAACTTGCGCATTGTGAGATGTTGGTTTTATTTTGGGACACCTAGACAGACAGGCTGGTCTTCGAGTTGCGAGTATAGGTAAGAAGCCGGACTGCACAGCTCGCGCCCTCATATAGTATCCCGACAAACGTGAACGCGGACTCGATCACAAAGGTAATCACCCCAACTTCAACTTCAATTCCAAATTGCGGTTCTTTCAGTCACAAACAACCGTCCACTTATGCGCGCTCTCCTGACTCTAGTCCGCCTCTCCATTAGCCTTCTCTGCTTCACTGTTGTGCAGGCAGCGCCAAATGAAGAGATCATCATCACACCCGGCCGCGGCTTGCCCTCTCAAGAAGAGGTTAAGTTAAGGCCTGACGTACTCTACAACATGACCCACGATGCTCTGAAGAAATACAACTGGCTCACGAGCGACATGCAGGATAACCTCCACCTAGAAGAGCGGGCTGTGGACTCAAACACCAAGGACATGGCGGTTTTCCCCAGCAACTGCGGCATCGACGGAGCCCTATCCCTCGACGGCGAACCCGTCAGCGCCGCCCCTCTAGGCGGAGTATACGCCTGCTATCTCTATCTCAACGCCCTGAGAACAACATCTTGCGCCGTCGAACATGAAACAACCTCCCACCGCCTGCCGCTCCACATCCCACCCCCACCCCCACTCCCACCAACACCGCAGCACCGACCACTGCTACCCCCATGACGGCGTCCCCACCCCGCACTCCAACAACCTCCCCGCCTACGGCGCAGGCTACAACAGCACCCTAGCCTGCTACTTCTACCTCCTCGCCATCGAGTCCCACGCCCTCACCTCTTACCAAAACAAAAAAAACAACTCCAAATGCCACGCGTCCAAAGCCCCCCGGGGAACACGCCTCTGCACGGCGCAACACCCGTACGACGGCGGGAACGACGCGGTGATTATGGGGTTTGTTGATACCGCGGTCAAGGGGAAAGATAGAGTGAGTAGCAATTGCGGGAATGTGGCGGATGCGGTGAGGTTTTTGGCCAATTCGTTTACGTGCGGGACGATGAGGGCGACGGGGAATGAGCGGGAGCCGTGGATTAGGACGGTGCTTGGGTATGCGCCGGCGAGGGGGAATGGGGAGTTTGTGGTTGAGACGAGGAGGGGGAAGGTTGTTCCTTAGGTTTGGGTTTAAGGGGAGTGTGAGCGGGGGAGATAGGAGGGAGAGGGGGCGAGAGAGGGGGGGGGAAGGAGTGGAGCATGTAGGAATGTTGTTAATGTCAGATCAACTCAAGACGGAAATTCGATTTTTAAACTATGTGTGATCCATTAGCGTTATTCGCCTGAGGCTATGTTATGTTCGATCAGAGGCTGTCCGCCCTGACGTCTGCTTGCTGCGGTTATGAGTACGACCTAACGTTGGAGATGAGGGATGATTCCTCCTCGTTCGATCCTGGTTAGTACTTCGTCCAAAATTCAAAAGCTCACCATATCTCCAGATCCAGCGCAAAGATTTCATCTCCGTGCTCCACGGATAGTGAGCCATGTCCGATGTCGGGCCAAAACGCCCTGACGGTGTCAGCAAAACATTGCCTCATGATGCATCCACCCCTGATTTCCCCATCTTCAATCTTGAACCTTAAAGCACGAAGTCCACCATCAGGAAGAACGACCCCAAAAAATACTCTTGCTTCAATCCCAAGTTCAGAGCACCATCCCGTTCATGCAAGTTCCGCATCACCCCTTGTTCCCACCGCGTCATCATCCCCCTCTTCCCGTCGATTTACGAACTTCCAAACGCCCATCCCGAGTAAAGATCCCCCATTCCGTGCCTCTGCGAATCCACATCGTCCGCCTCGTACTCAAAGTCATCCGTGTTCGCTACAGTCGACGCCGGTCCCGGACAGTTGCGTGCGGTGGTCCCAAACATGGAGTTGGAGCTTTGATACTGATTCGGGATATAGCCCGAGGCGAAGCTTGCTGCCCGCGGGACCCCACGCTGGGTTTGGGATGTCCCCGCGGCTGCGCTGCGCTGGGAGGATGCCGCTGTTGAGGCTGATTGGGTGAGGCCGGGCACCGAGCTCGACTGGGAATGGCTCGGTGAGGGGTTGGCTCGTCGGTAGCCGAAGATCGAAACATTTCGAGACAATCGATGGTTCCAGGCAGACTGGGTCGGAGCACGGGTGGTGGCAGATGGCGAGGGTTGAAGGCCGGCGGTAGTCCTCCTCACTGGCATCGAACTGGACTGAGAAGGTCTGATATTCGCGTCGGGCCGGGAAAGACGCATGTTAAAGGGGTCTTGAGGGAGGAGGGCTGCATTTGCAGCCGCGCCGGGATTTGTTCCCCCTGGATTTGGGCGAGAACGCTTTGGGGGTTTTTGACCACCAATGGACATCGCTCGCGGGGCGTCCATAATGCCTGGACTTTCGCTCTTGATGCTGACATCAGAAGCCCCGTTCTTTCTCTTGGCGCTGGTTGGCTTGTGCCCCAGAATGTCGGATCTGCTGTTTGACGCTCTCCGAGTGTCTGGCTCGCTGCTCCCGCTCGGTGATCTACGAGACGACGCCGGTGTTGGATTCTGCTCGACTCTCCGGCGCTCGACGGAGGTAAAATTGGCATCCTCGTCCTCGATCTTGATCTCCTGGTCGTCCCTCGCCATGCCTGGGGGAGGAGAATTACGGACCAGAGAGTCTCGGCGGGAAGGCGGGGGTGAAGGCGTAAGGAGCATGTCTGCCGGGAGGCCCCGGTGAGGCGCAGGTTCTGGATACTCCTGAATGTCGGCCATGTCGAAACCATCCCCCAGTTGCTCAGGCTTGACCTCCCTGCTAGTGTAACCGTCATTGTCGTCGAGAGTGATGAGAATTGCCGTGCAGCGACGTTCAAACTCGGTGAAGGATGGGACATGGACGCGGTCGGGGTTCCAACCAGCATCATACAGCTTGGTTCTGAGCCCTGGGGTGAAATGCTCGTTGGGGCAGACCAGTCTTGCCGCCTCGGCCATCCAAGGCTCCACCGCCTGCTTCATTCTCAAACGTGATGCGAGTCTATTGTAAGCGGATTGACTTGAAGGCGGGCAAGTCGTGCCCTTTGTGCTCGTCACGAATCTTGTCTCATGCAAGGCCTGGCGAATCTTGCGGCGGTCTTCATAATAAGGCTCCAAGTTGTAGTCGGGATGGACCTTGAGGATCTGCTCCTTGATGTAGTCGCGAAGGACGTCATCATTCACCGACTTGCGGCCTCGCAAAATGTCCGACATGGTGATTTGATGTCGTCTTAGCGCTGCGGCTGAGTGAGAACCAGTCAGCTGGGATCAATTGTCTGGGACCGGGACAAAACAACACATACCTTGGCGCTTCTGCTGTCGAGATGCGATGGAAATTTGTCAGATGCGAAAGAAATACCGAAAATAGATGCGACTGGATGAAGAGGAAGATGAAGCTATATTTTGACGACTGTGTCAAGGGAAAAATAGTTCGCGCAGTTGCTCAAGCGGCGAGAGAGGCGCGATGTGAGTTGAGAGAAAAGGCAAGTGCGGGGTTCGAGCTGCCTCGTCGTCGAAGAAGCTGGCGCCGCCTCGAGAAAATAGTGGCAGCTCGCCTCAGATTTCGAACTGCCGGAGCAAAAGGTCGATGGTGATATGCGGCGGCGTTGAGAGTAGCAAACGATGTGCGTGGGGTGTTCTCGAGATGAAGTTGCGGGGAGAGATGAGGCGGCAAACAAACACCAAGGCGTTGCTATCCTCTTGACTCGGATAGAAAATGGGATGAAAAAGAAACCTGCCAAGCAGTGCTCGAGGTTGAGATGGAAATTCCCAGCTGCAAGGGTACGCTGGGAACGGAAGAGGGTCTGGGTCTTGCGATGAACACACTGAGGATGACCTCTGAGCTGCGCGTGTGGGATGAAAAGATCGAAAACTTGCGGGAAAGGTGCAGCGCAACAAAATTTCAGAGTTGGAGATTTCCAGATTGCGCGAACAAACCAAAACAAAAAGAGAAGGAAGGTACGGCATGGCATGGCCAAAACCGAGGGGTGTTTGCCTCGAGCGCTGGCCGCGTGGTCAATTTGGAGTTGAAGACTGAGTACCCTCATGGCAGTACGTACACACCGTGAAAGTGAGGACGACTAACTTGAGAAGAAGGGACGAAAACATAAGGGACTCGCACATGCTGCCGGGCCTGGAGGAGACCGCGTCGAACATTTCTCGGTATACGGCGCGAGGGTCATCGAAGTGGGTAGGTTGCTCGCGGAGGTCGAACCCGGAGATGTGCTGACTTCGCCGGGGGGGTCGCCGTGCGCCCGGATGCTCGGCCGGTGCTACTGAAAAGTTGCCATGTCAGGCCGCTTCAGAGGGGATTGGGTCGTTCACCGTCGCATGCTTGGTTCCAGGCCCGCCGGGGCCCCTAATACGTGATAATTCCAATTTAGGGACCCCAGCCCGTACCAAGCTGCCACTCATACTGCCTAATCTACCTGCATCGAAGAAAACATGGTCGTTGACGGTTGGTGATGCGAGAACGAATGTCGAAGCAGGTGGTGGTCCGGTCAGTCAATGCCGGTGAGTCGTCCTGCAAATCACACCAAAGTCGTACAGTCCTAAACCCTATCCACGGTACTCCACAGGCTGAGAGGGGATCTGCTAATGATCGAAGGCGCAAATTACGCACGAAACGAGAGGCTCAGGCCCATGGGCCAATCTGAGTCATCATCCGCCTCTGGCGGGCAGGCAGCTGAATGGGGATACAGGACGACTATCGTGCGCTAGGCTGGTCGAAGGTGTTCTAGGATCATTATCATGTGCTAGGCTGCTGCAAGGAAACCCAGGGCAAGTGCTATGCGATAGGCTGCTCGAAAGGGGAGCAGGCGATGGGCTGCTCGAAGACGATCCAGGACGAGGACCATGCTCCAGGCCGCTCGAAAGGGATGCAGGGCGGGCATCATGTGCCAGGCTGGACTCATGCTTCCTAGAAACGCTTCGCGTTAGGTTGTCGGTGTCCCCGTTTGACATGGTCAGACAGCAACCCAAGGCTTCGAGCAGCCAGCGTTGCTGATAGTGGAAGCAAGTCGGAGCTGCCTCCCTGATGACCTCTTTGGCAAGCTTCTCGATCATATTTTTTATTGCCTCGTCCTCAGAAGCGAGATCAAGGAGATGGTCCGCTTGAATTTTCCGAGAGCCACCGTCCTGAATGCCAAACAGGCGTGCTTCATGGCTTACTTGTGAACACAGCTCGAGACAGAATTCTTCAAACAAATGGTGCCGCCGGAGAAAAGTAATCATCTCTGGAGGGGAGCCTATCGTGGGTTGAAGAACTCCCAGCAGATCACGGTTGGATGGCCTCTTCATCTCGGCCTCCACCATTGCACTCCAGTGCATGGTGTACTTTAGCGCATCTGTGATATCCTCGCCGTAGAACACCACCTCCCGGTCCCTTTGCAGGAGTGGGCGGTCGTAGCCCAGTTTAAGTCTCCAGAAGCGGTTGAGCCATACAGACATGGCCAAGCACACTGCCAAGGCTATATATGCCTGCCAATGGGTGTATGTCAGGAGAGAGGCGGCGGCAGCAAACAGACCCATTGCTCCGGAGATGAAACCATGGAGCTTGAACTCTTTGGCTCGCAGCTCCAACAGGCCCTGAATGCTAGCATCTCTGTTGGCGTTCTCGATGACGTGGGACCCTCGTGTTTGTCGGTTTGCTCGAATCCAGATGAAGGCGGACCAAGCCAAGTTCACCAATCCGTACAGGGCACAGGGAGAGTTCCCGATGTAGCCTGTGAGAAGATCGCTGGCAGTGTGGATGTGAGGGTTTTCGCCGCCAATGGCCATGAAGGTTCCGATGCCCACGATAAAGGCGCCAACCCCCAGGATGGCGTCCATGCCGACGCGGTCCACCCACTCTGTGCCCTGCTCTCGAAAGTTGACTTGCAAAAGACAGTCGATGAAGTCCAGCTCCGCGCCATCGTTCGGGCCATCCAGGCTTTGCTTTCTCTTTTCCAGATACTTTCTCTCCTCCCGGAGGCAGAGCACATTCCGGTAGCTCAAAACAGCATCCCCAATGACGAAGGGGAGCACGCAAAAAGCCAATATCCCGCCCAATGCCATGAGAATGACGGCATGTAGCGGCAGCGGTGCCTCGTTCCACACGTTGGCAGGGAAGTCTGCGGCGTTGGCGAGTTCGATGAAGCCGATGGCGGCAAGGAGGTTGTTGCGCAGCATCGGACCGGCTCCGCTCTCGAGCTGAGACCAGCTCGTCCGGTATATCTTCCACTTGTGGCGGCGTTCCCACCGAGCGAAGGCCGAGCTGCGGCTCAGCCAGGCGTGGAGCCCGCCGAAAAAGCGCCAATCGAGAACCCGCAGAAGGAGGCTGTGTCGAGGCTCTAGTGTGCAAGTCGCCTTGTCGCTCAGTTTGTCCATGAAGGCGGGGAACTCCGGCGCAGTCTCCTTGTCATCGGTCGGGGGGAGAGGAAAATGCCATTCTGGTGCCTCACGTTTCTCGTAGAGTACGGCAAAGATTTGAGAGAACTCAGATGAGATGTAATCTGCCTTTTCGAGATCCGGGGTCAGAGTCGGAGCCATCGTACACCACGCACAAGCAGAGGGAGGGGAAGAGGGACGCAAATAGACGGGAGCTGCAACGTTGCAGGTTTTATTCCGCAAAACGTTCGGTTTTTGTTCTTGAACGTTCAAGAAAAAGTCCCGGCAATCAGTGGCGCTAGAAAGTTCTTTGGCGCGCGGAGTCCCGGTGTCGGCCTTCGGAAATGTGACCGGAGATATAATTGGGTTGGACTTGGCGTGAGTGACACCTCGATTGCTCGCGGAATCGACGACGCCAGGTTCGCTCGCAGGGCCCCAAAAATTGTGGGCAGGTGGGTGTCAGGGCGTTGGGCGCCGAGAGGCTGAAGCTTCTCGGAAAGTCCCCTTCGGCTGGCCGCCGCTACTGATGCGACGAATGTCAGCATCGATGCAGTCCGAATCGACGATGGCTTGACGGTTCGGTTCGGTCCGTGCCTAGTGGGGTGTATGCTGACGCTCTTATTTTGCTTAAAAGCCCGGCAGTCTCTCGACGTCAGGTCCGGTACAAATTCCGTTCCGCAGAGCTTCCACAGAGATCCAACTTTTTGATCCAACTTCGAACCCTCTTTCATTGCGAACCTGAAAACCACGAGGAAGGAAAGCCTCGAGTCGTCCCTGCCGCCACCGCAAGTGGATTTCCAGAGAATTCTTTGTCCAGTGAGAGACGCCTTCCGTTTCATCCAGGCATCCTCAGGCACATCACCGCGTGGGAACCTGAGTTACGACCAGCACCCGCACAACCCCGCAGCCAGCAACCCAGTCATCAGGGAATCCCGCATCCCTGCCATTGTGAGTCACTGTCATCGAATCAACGGCCCTACCTAAAAACTAACAACGAAACAGCTTGTAACCGAACCTCATCATGGCGGGCGACACCGACGTCGGAACGGAGGAGGGCTCGATGGGCAGAACCCCCACTCCGCCGAATTCTCCGAGTGACACATCCATTAGCCCCCTCCTCAGTGGGAGCACCTTGCAAAGCGGGAACGATGTCACGTTCGACAGCAACCCTCTCTCTTGTACTTCCACCGCTGGCACATCAGCGGCTGGCAGGGAGCATCCGACCTGGAGAAACGACGGCCTCCTCGCCGTTTCTGCTTCCGAGCTCGCGGACATGGTTGAGAAGCGAGATGGTGAAAAGTTCGTGCGCCTTGGCGGACTTGTCGGCATTGCCGGACTTCTTAAAACCGATCTCGATAAAGGCCTGACCCTTGAGGAGCCCTACACGGACGAGGCGCCCAGCAGACCCTTGATCCCGGCACTCCTCGACATCGAGGCGGCGGACAGTCGGGCACTCCAGGCCAACAGAGAGCAGCGTTTCGGAACCAACACTTTGCCAGCCCCCAAGATCAGGAGTTTCTTCTCGCTGTCACTGGATGCCCTCGGCGACTACCTCATCATTCTCCTCCTCTTCTGTGCCGCCTTGACTTTTTTTAAGGAATTTTCAGTACCCGGGTCAGCCTCAAGATTCGGCGATGCTATCCTGATCTTGGGCATCGTCGCTGTTGTTGTTCTGTTAGCAGCAGCAATCGAGTGGTGCATGAGCAAGGAGTTCTCCGCACTGTCAAAAGAGGTATGTATAGCTCTGTCCCCCTGTTTTCTCTGCTAACCATTTTCTAGAGCGATGATCGAACGGTCCAAGCAATCCGATCGGGCAAGCTCCGCGACATAGAGCTCGACCGCGTACTCGTTGGCGACGTCCTTCACCTGGAGGCCGGAAATGTCGCCCCCGCCGACGGAATTCTTATCTCCAAGAAGGGATGCGAACCCATCAAGTGCGACGAGTCCTCGTTTACCGGGGAGTCTGACCTAGCAACCAAGTGCACCGGCGAGGAGGACTACCGTGACCGACTCGCTCCGATTGAAAATGATGAAAAGCAAAGTGACCCGTTTATCTTTTCAGGCAGCCAGGTGATGGAAGGGTCCGGCACCTATCTGGTTACCGGCGTGGGCGTCAACAGTTGCTATGGCAAGATCAGGATGCGAGCACAGCAACCTCGCGAAAAGACTCCTCTTACAACATCTATGGACAGATTGGCGGAAATGATAGGAAAGGTGGCTCTGTTATTGGCAATCCTCCTCTTCATTCTGGGTGTCGTGCAGCCGCGAGGGGATGAAAGTTGGGTCGAGCGCCTGACTTCGGCATTGTCCATGTCAGTCACACTCGGGGTGGTCGCCATTCCCGAGGGTCTTCCCCTGGCGGTAACGCTTTCGCTGGCTTGCGCAATGCGGCGATTGTCCAAGACGCATAGGCTGCTCGTGAAGGATCTTCGTGCCTGCGAAGCCATGAGCAACGCAACAATACTTTGCACAGACAAGACTGGGACGCTGACGACGAACAAGATGGAAGTCAGTGCTGGGTTCATCGGCTTAGGCACAAAAATTATTTCACTCAAGCCCGAGCATCCCCAATTCGCTAGCAGCATCTCTCCAAGAATGAAGGACCTTCTTGTTGACTCGATTACCCTGAACTGCACTGCAGAGAAGCAAGAACGAGACGGAAAAGTGACTTTAAGAGGCTGCCAAACAGAGTCAGCGCTCCTCCAGTTCGCAGCCGGGCTCGACCCTGATTTGCTAAAGCAAGTGGACAAGGAACGCATGGTGAGGAGGTTTCACTTCAATTCCCGAAACAAGTACATGGCCAGTATCGTCACGCTGCCCAACGACTGCTTTCGACTGTACGTGAAGGGCGCGCCCGAGAAAGTGTTGGTGAACTGCGAATGGATTGTGGATGATTCAACCATGGCCCAGCCGTTGACGCGAGGCCAACGCGTAAAGGTCGATGGCATGGTTGAAAAACTCTCCTCAACCCCGCTGAGAACGCTCGCAGTAGCCTACCGAGATCTTCCTCGATGGCCTGATCAAGACCTTTTGCAAGGTGTCGAGACGTGTGATGAGCAGCTTCGCAAGTTGTCTCGGGATCTCACGCTGATCGGCGTCTGCGGAATCCATGACCCTCTCCGGCCAAGCGTTCAAGATACCATTAGCATCATCAAAAACGCCGGCATTGCTGTCACAATGGTGACTGGCGACAGTGTGAAGACGGCCAAGGAAATTGCCCGAAACTGTGGGATTGTGAACTGTGGGATTGTGACCGACGACAACAACTTGAAGGATGTCATCATGGAAGCTCAGGAGTTCGATGAACTTGACGAAAGCGAAAAAAACAGGGTACTTCCCAGGCTTCGGGTGCTGGCTAGATCCACCCCCGAACACAAAGAAAAGCTGGTTCGAAGATACAAGGCTTCCGGCGAGACGGTTGCTGTGACGGGGGATGGGACGAACGACGGCCCAGCTCTGAAGGCGGCAGATGTTGGCTTCTCGATGGGATCTGGCACCGATGTCGCCAAGGAAGCATCGTCCATTGTGCTGCTGGATGATGACTTTGGATCCATCGTGTTTGTCGTCTTGTATGCCAGGGCATGCTACGATTCCATCAAGAAATTTATAAGGGTAAGTCTCCCAACAATCCGGCCTGATATGAAGACTAACCCCCTACTCAAGTTTCAACTTTCGACTACCTTGACTGCCATTGTGCTCACCGTGCTCTCCAAATTCCTCGACAAGACTCTGCCCGGAATTCGCATCGGTGTTGGGCAATGGCTTTGGGTGAATATCATTATGGATCCCCTCGGAGCGCTGGCCAACGCCATGGACGAGCCGGACCGAAGAGTGATGGAGAGGCAGCCCCAGAGAAGGAAGACGCTGCTGTCCTCCCTGCTGAGAGAAGAGGCCCCGATGATCATCGGGCAAGCGGTTTTGCAGGTCGCCGTCGTGTTAGGACTCGGCCGGTATGGAGAGCAGATTGTCCAATACACGCGGCCGACTTGGATTTCGGTGGAGCGCCATGGCGTGGGGGCGATCAAGACATTGGTTTTCAACAGCTTGGTATGGGCAGTATTCTTCAATCTCATCAAGTAAGTTTCTATTGACGGACGGCCAAAATACATGGATTTCACACTGACCAGCCGCAGCAACCGCTGCCTTGATGACAGTCTCAATCCCTTCAAGGGTCTCCATCGCAGTCAGTACTTCCTCTCGGTGCTGGCTATCATCGCCGTTGTCGGGGCTGCGCTTGTTCAATTAGGCATGGGAAAGATGCAGCCCCTGAACGCTACTGGGTGGGCAATCAGCATTGCGCTGGGGTTCTTGTCAATCCCAACTGGGCTTCTGATTCGACTCATCACTCGCACTACACCTTCCCCTGCCGCAAAGTTTATCGACCTGCACTTGCCGGGTCGCATTGTGACGCCCGCTGCCAACAGACGACAAAATGGAGACACAGTACCGGTCGTACGGCAGTCAGCCATGTGGGATCATGAGAGCACTCCATGGCTGCGCGCATGGCCGGCAGAGGGCTACCGTTATGCAGGATGAGTAATGCAGCGGCCTCGCATTGTCAGAAACGCCAATGCGCAGGAGTTTCGCGCCAGGATTCTGCTCCGCGCGACGCGAGTTTGAAGCGAAGCGCGAAGTCAGGTGACCATCCTGCCCAGCACAACACCCCATTGGTCGAGTCTGAATGGCGGATGAAGGATGGCCTTCACCGAGGAGCTGATGGGAGGCTGTGGTCAAAAAGGGGCATGAACCCCCGAGTTCCATCGACGGCCATCTCCAGCAAGAACTTCCAAACTCCTGCCTTTTACCATGACAGCCAAGTCGCTCCCTCAATTCATCCTCTACCGCGGATTCGACCGCCCCGGCCGTCACGTCTGGTCGCCCTTCGTCAACAAGCTCGAAACCCGTCTGCGCCTCGTCGGCATCCGGTATGACGTCGAAGTCGGCTCCATGCGCGAAGCACCACGGGGTAAGATCCCATACCTCGCCATCAAAGACCACGACAACACCGAGCTCCTTGCCGACACGACACTAATCACCCGACGGTTGGTCGACAACGGCCTAATGAAGGATCTCAACGCCAACCTGACGCCCGCCCAAAAAGCCCAAGACCTGGCCCTCCGCGCCCTTCTCGAAGACAAGCTCGCCTTTTACCAGACCCGCGAGCGCTGGATCAACAACTACTACACCATGCGTGAAGGCGCGCTGTCCGCCCTCCCGTACGCAGCTCGTCTCATCGTGGGTCCGCTGGCGTACCGCGGTGTGACTCGCACTTTGCATGGCCAGGGCACGGGTCGGTTCACGGATGAGGAGGTTCGTGAGTTCAAGTGTGAGATTTGGGAGAGCTTCAACGACTTGTTGGTAGAGGCGCGGGGCAGTGAGGCGTCGCTTGCTGCGAGGAACGAGGATGCCGATGCTCCGTTTTGGGTCCTTGGGCGTGCGGAGCCTACGGAGGTGGATGCGGCGTTGTATGGGTTTATTGCGGCGGGATTGGTTTGTGAAGCGTATGCCTCCCTTTTTGTCTCTGATATGGTAAGATGCTGATACTTCCCAGGGCACCCGAGTCGAGGGGAATAATAACTGGGTTCCCTGTCTTGGTCGACTACGCGAAACGGATTCACGATCGGTTTTTTGGTGATTATGAGATTTGGGGGGATATGCAGTGATGGACGAGACAATGCACGAAGAGATGCACGAAGAGATTGACGAAAAGATGCGCGAAGAGATGGATAATAGAGATAATTTTGGTGGATAGAGCAGGATAATGGAGGATGGCGTAGGATACTTTGTTTCAGTGGTTTCTGCTTTTTGGTTGCGTTGGAAAGGTTGAACTTCAAGTTGGTCGTTTGCTTCATTCGCCGAGTTGGATTATTTGCTTGGATAGTCTTGTGTGCTCGCAGGCATTGCAAAAGTTGGATAGATGCTCTTTGTCGCTGCTAGGCTATCAGATTGTAAAATGCCACTTGCATTTTCCAAAACAATCTCATTGTGCAAACGCAGTCCTCATGCCGTCTCCTTTCCACCCAATCGACCCACGGCAACCGCCTCGGCCTTCATCTCAAGTCGCCATCACTCACTCAGAATCTTGCAGCAAAAAAGGTGCTCAAACATTACAACCGGCTACATGTATTTCTATCTCGTCCAATCTAACTCTTCTATTCTGCTCTAATCGCGCATGCGCGCATTAAAAGATCTATGTACCTCAACGACATGGCGCTGTGGCCATTGCACGCCAGAACAGGAATCCTCCTCTTTCGATCTCGATCCTTACTCGACACCCCGCCCTGCAAGCATCGTACGGTGGGGGTGTGCCAGCTGTGCTGTCGAGAAGTGATGGTGCGGCTGACCTGTGAGAATCCACACTTCGGAACGGGCCGCGAGACTGACAGGTGCACGCAGCAGGGCGTGCACGAGGGAGACATGGCGCAAAGCTTCTTCTGCCACGCACGCAATAAGCTTATCCTGCCCTCTCTAGCAAGCCACGCCGACTCAAAGCCAACACCAACCTTCAGCTCAGTACTCACTAACGCGCCAAACATCCACCCCCGCGGAGCTCCGCCCGCAACAACATCTGCCACCACACACACCAAACTCAAACAACCCCCCCAACACCCAACCCCGTCCCTGCCCCGGCACCAACACTCAAACTAACACTCCCACTCCTCCCACTCCCCGCACTCCCACTCCACCTCGCACTCCCACTCTCCCTTTCCACGCGCCGCACCGGCAACGCAGCAAGACACTCAGCCGTATGCTGCAAATGCTCATTCAAGCTCACAATCATGGCCTGCAGCTCCTGCTTGAGTTCCTCCCTCGAGCCCTGTCCCTGCAGGGCATTCGCCGACGGCGGAGACGGAAGCGGCGGGAGGGGCGGGACGATGGTGAGGGTGCGGAGGGTGGTCGCGCTGGGCGAGGAGAAGGAGAAGGAGACGGAGTGGTGCGGGGTGGTGATGGAGGTTGTGCGTTGGGGGTGGATTATGGGCATGGGCGAGGAGGGGATTTGCAAAGAGGGAGGGGGCGGGGAGGGAGATGGGGAGGGGGTGGTGGTGTTGATGGGGGGTTCGCCGCGGTCGTCGGAGGGGGAGAGGGTTTGCGAGAGGTTGGAGGCGAGGGCGGCGTCGACGAACATGGAGGGTTCGCGGTAGGTTGAGGTGGTGGACCTGGCGCGGGGGAGTTCGTATTCGAGGTCGAAGGGGGTGGACTCGCTGATGGAGCCGGGGGAGTTGGTGTGGTGGGAGCCGGCGGTGGTGGGGCGGGTGATGTCGGCCGAGGGGACGAAGCTGGCGTCGAGGTCGATGAGGCTGAAGTTGGACGCGCGGTTGGAGTTGTTGATGGTTGAGGACACGGAGAAGGGGTAGGATCCGGCGGTGGAGGGCCGAGTGTCGACAATGCTGGCGTCCAGATCGATCAGGCTGAGATTGGAAGCACGGTTGGGCCTCGAGAAGGATGCGGTATCGACCGAGAGGGCGTGCGGCTCCGTGTGCACGGAATACGACTCTGGCGCGGGAGGATAGACCACGTTGGGGACGCTGACGAGACTGGCGTCAAGGTCGATCAGGCTGAGGGTTGAGTCCCGGTTGGGTTCTGGGGCCGGGGCCATGGGCGTTGGAAACTGGCTGCCAAGCGGGGCTTGCGATGGGTGGAAGATCCGCGTTGGAGGAGCCGAGTCGATGTCAAAGCCCGAGCTTGCGTAGGGCTCGCGGGCGTAGGCATCCTCGTCCTGGGTCTCAGCAACCGACGGCATGGAGGGAAACGTCCAGTCCTGGGGCTTCTCGACTGGGGCTGTCATAGATGGGAATGTCCATTCCTGAGTCTTGCGTTTTGCGTCGTTGAAGGCCACTTCGGATGCTCTATTTCCGCCTGGCTTGATCGTCTCAGCGTCGCCCGCGAACCGCGTCAGCGTGTCACCCCCGAGCGATGCATCGAGATCGATCAGGGACTCCCGAATGGTAGAGTCCTGCGATGACTTGCGAAGGGGCAGATCAGAAGTAGGAGGCGGAGGGGAAGCTTGTCTCCCGTAGAAAGCGCGGGCGTTGTCGCCATAGTTGGAGATGGTGTTGGGGTCGAAGACTTTCTCGAGGGGTCCCTTGAACTGGGGCATGTTCTTCGGAGGGAGACGTCGACGGCGAGCCTGCTTCGCCGATGGTTCGGCGGGCTGGGGGACGCCAAAGTTCACACCATATGCATCGTACACTGCCTGGGCGTCGGCCGGGTTCTCCATGACAAAATCCGATTCGTCGGTATCGTCAAATGCCCACTCATCGTTCTGTTCGCGGTCCTCATCGTCCGAACTGGCGAAACCCTGAGCTCCGCCAGCGGAGAACAGGGACCGACGACTACCTCCTTGGGCTTCCCAGAGCTTGTACGCGCTGACAAGCTTAGAGAGGGAGGCTGTAGGGTACTCTTCCTCGGTGTTGGCGATGTACTGGTGCTGCTGAACTTCTTCGATACGGGGGCGCTTCTTCGGGTCGTCGACCAAGCAGAATGCAACCAAACTCTTGATCGCCTCGGAGAACTTATCTCCTTCAAGGCGTGGACATGACTGCTTCAAATAGGAGCCGAACTGTGAGATGTCGATGTTGGCGGTAGCATTGGGCGGGAGTCCGGTAGCGACTTCGTAGGCCATGGACCCAAACGCCCAGATGTCAACCTCCATCCCGTATGACACGGTCGTGTCGAAGAGCTCGGGAGCCATCCACTGCAAGGTTCCCGTAACGGTGCTCCTCTTGTCGAACTTGGTCTCGATGATGCCGGCCACGCCAAAGTCGCACAGTTGGATGCTGCCGGAGTCGGTGATGAGAACGTTGGCGCACTTGATATCCCGATGGATGATGCCTTGGCGGTGAACCCAGTAGACGGCCTCGGCAACTTCCCTGAGGATGGGGATGATCCACTTCTCGGGAAGACCTCCAGTCGGGCGCATCAGCGACGCAACACTGCCGCCGGCGCAATACTCGGTGACGATCCATACCGACTGGCCAACCAGGAGAGAGTCGACAACGATGTTGATATTCTTGGCGCCGCTGCTGCCGAGCAGTTTCAAAGTGTTGACTTCCTTGAGGATGTCATTGAAAGTATCGGTCGATCCGGGGCTGAAGGTGTCGCCCTCTTCGATGCTGATGATCTTGACGGCCACGGCACGTGCGGGTCTGGCGCGGGTGTCAGAGGCGCGGTAGACGCGGCCAAAGCTGCCCTTTCCGATGAGTTCGGCGAGCAAGTACGGCGGCGGTTCTGTGCCGGCATCAATGCACTCCCGGACGATGGCGGCCTGCGCCTTCCGGGCATCCTCGACGGCCTTTTGCTTGGGACCCGAGAGCTCGGCTTCGAGATGCGCCAAGTTGTTGGGCATTGCGGCGGTGCCCAGCGGCCGATGCCGTTCCGCGTCGTCAATTGAGCCTGAAGCTCAACACTCAAAGCCAGCGCCGCTTTCTGCGGCCGCCGGGGAAGGAAAGTGCGCCGCAAGCAGCTGGCTGGTAGCGACCTGGAAAAGCGGCCGACGATCCGAAAGCTGCTGGAAGACACTACCGGGTGCCGTTGATGGTTCGATGCGCCTGCGGTTTCGATTGGTGTTTTTGCGCGTAAAATTCCCGTTGCAACGCGACCACGGTGGAGTCCCTGCAGAAAACGCGGTGCTGGCACGCGGGGGCCAAGCCCGCACCTGCATGGTGGGGAAGTGGGGCGCCCCCTTTCTCCTTTTGTTTGCATCGCGCCCAATTGATAGGCCCCACCCGGGCTCAAAAGGGGGCTGCAATTGAGTTCAATGTTGCCGTCATGATGCATGACCAACAACATCTGCAGATGGACGACGAAAAGCCAGGACGAATTCTCGCTGCAGCAGTCAATTCTGATCCTACCACGGCCCCTACTCACCCAATTCGAATTTCCTCTCACTGTTCGCTTGTTGGCTGATGGATGGGTGGCATTGGGTGGTGTTGATACGCTGGGATTCTGAAGAAAAGATGGCAGCTTCGTCAACGAATCCATTAGCGTGCCATCAAAGTAAGAATTCCGCAGAGATCGACGATCTGCCTTAATCCATCTGGCAAGTCGCCACAGATAAAAGGGCCCTCGTCCGCTCGCAATGTTGCTCTCCCCGGGCCACACTCTTCATCTCTCCCAACATAGGAGGATCATTCATCATCCCAGTGGTGTTCTGATTGTACATGTAGCGCACAGTATCCGACCCTCCATCACCTTACTTTGGTTCTTTCGCCTCCTCTACGCTCTATGTTATCCTTCAAACCCAAGAAGGAAAATATAGCGGACATGAGGAAGCGGGAGGAAGGGGTGGTGGTGGGTGGGATACTGTGCTCTTCATGGACAATCATATCACCTCAATGATCAGCCCTCATGTTCTATTCTAGCCCTGAATAAGTCGTCCATATCAACAAGGTAGCGGAGGAGGGTGCAGTGTGGTTTGGGAGCTGCAAGGAGTTGCACTCGGGGCGTATGAAGCTGGCTGAAGCTCCCAATTGCGGAGAAGTGTGGCAACTTGAGCGTTGAAGTCGATGCCAAAAGCGACAGGAAGGATGACTACTTCCCCGAGTCAAGGGACTGAAAAGGGGACCTTGTACAAGTGCAACACAGCATCCGCGTGGATGTAACTTTTCTGATAGGATACGAGGTACCACAGTCCTCACACAAGGTGAAGGGAAGGCTGTGCTTGGCGGCTTCGATAATTAAATCAACGTTTGTGTGGCTTCCAAAAAGACAAATCCGCAGGCCTACTTGACATAATTACACGACGTTTGTTGCCATCGTCCTTCCCCGTTCAGCTTGGAAGTTCAGCTTCGCAACAGAAGCGAGAACCGGGCCGAGGTTCGGCTTCCCGCCTGGAAACATCAGGGAAACCGGCTTGATTCCAGGATAGATGCTGGTACGAAGACCGCTGATGATGCGCACGGGCGGCGAAGCGGGGGCACTGTCTTGTGGAAACCGGCGTATAGCCGTCGTCAATGCTCTGTCGGCACAGCGCCATCGCGATGAGGCTCAACCGGGAGTGCCATTAGGCACAGCCTTGTCCCATGACAATGTCGTCGATGCCCTGCGACTCTCCCTGCCCAAGGAAAGCTCCAACATACGCGAGACAGGTGAAGCATCCACTTGAAGACGAACATCATCCGTTGGTCGCAGCTGAGGAGTATCCATGACCCAACCAACCAACCTCCAGCGCCGTCAGCTCCAGATTCCAGAGAGAAGTCTATGCCCCATGCCAATGCTACACATCTCTTACACGGCATCGCCGAACATCCCGCTATTCCTACATCTCGCCCTCTCACATCCCACCCAACCGTCCCTCTCCATTATATCCAACAATCCCCAATAACCCAACCCCAACACCCTAAGGCACACTTGTCCGAATCTGCACACCATGCCACTGCTTAACCAAATCCCCCAGCGCGCTATTCACCAACCGCTGCTGCTTCAACATGTTCAACCCCCTAAACCGCTCCGAGCTCACATCCACAGCGTACATGGAGCCGCACCCCCCAGACACATCCTGCACTACGAGCTGCGTTGGCTCGAGCTCGCGCACGAGCGTATCCCAGACTTGTGACTCCCCCTCGGTGAGCTCGGCGGGTTTGACGAGCTGCGGCGCTGCGGATTCTGCCGAGGCTGCGGAGGAAAAGGATCGTTGCTTCGCTCGGGGGACGGCGCGCGCCGCGGCTGGGAGGGATGGTAGGAGAGATTGTCGGGTGGAAGCGATGGAGGAGAGGGGCTGGGTTCGGAGCGCTGCTCTCTGAGGTCGGAGGAGGGATGCCTCGGCTCGGAGGGCGGTTGTGCGGGCTGCTGCTGCTCGGGTGCAGGCGCGGCAGATCATGGTCGCGATTGGCAGGTTGCGGTGGGTGGGAGGTTTGATGTCTGTTATCTCGACGTGCAGATGGCCTCGGTCGGCGGTTCGGTCAATTGGTGCCGCTGGTGTGGGAGGTACTCGTGTTGATGGGAAATTTGAGGTTTGCGTCTGCAGCTGCCAAATCGCGAAGCTGGAAATCGCAAAAAAGTCGATTGGTAATGTCGCGCGACGTGATTGGGCGCCGGGGATCGCAGGGTGGGGCCAGCGCGACCGAGATTGGGGCTTCTTCGGCTTCCAGATCTCTTCTTCACCTGTACAAGTGTACCCTCACCTCGCCTACGCGATTACCTGCCTGCACAACTTTCATCCGGCCGTGTCGCGGGGATGGTTGCATGCCGCGACAGATCCCCTCGCCCGTCGCACCTGGGCAACGCTGCACCAAGACCACCCAAGACACGCGACGAATCCAGGTTCTTTTCTGTGCTGCCTGGCCCGCTGCTTGGATGAAGCTGCACTGAACCTGCAGCGCGCAAACGGCGGATTGTGGCAGAGCAGAATCACCAATCTGACCTGCAGCTTGCCGGAGCACAGGCAATCTATACGCAACATAGGGATATGCCTCACGGATACTCCTCACCATTTGTCGCGATATTTTCCCACTCTCTCTGGCAGGCAGAGGCATGCTCACTTTCGCTAGCTTCGATGCGGGCGGTGCTGAGATGTCTCAGGGCGATCGACTGCTCGGCGGTCCTTGAGGAAGAGGAGGACGTTGCATCCAATTTCGTCCGTCCCTCGCCAGCTCACCGTGATCGAAAGAGGCATTTTCCGGGCCTGTGACTGCCGAAGGGCCTTGTTGCCGAAGCGGCAGCGATATCTCACCGGTACCGGTTCGCCCGAAGCGCCGTTGTTTTACGCCCCCTTACACAGGAGTACTATTGGGATGAGTGAGCGGCAACGCCCTTGGAGATGGCGGAGCGTTTGCTGCTGGATGCGGGGTAACAACCACTGTTCCTGTCACCAGCCAGGACCCTTCCCTGCGGTATGCAGGAACTGAACTCACCAAGCGGTGGTGGTGTCAAATCTGGATCCCGTACCTGAGCAAACGCTGGGTGCATCCATCCATCTCGTGTCCCACACCCTTTACCCACTCTTCGGCACGCTGCGTCCTGCGCCGATAGTGGTCTGGATTGCGCAATGCGCTCACGCTCATTCTCCCGCTGCTCTCATCGGCGCCTCTCCGCCGAAGACGAGACCCATGCACGCACGTCGTTTATTCCGTCCAAAGCCCACCAAACAGCGTGCCTCGCCTCGACGGCCTGGACAGGGGTAGCGCAGTGGCCAAAGTTGGTCGAAGGCAGCAGGTCTTGAAGTCGAGGACATCATTTCATTTCCACGACGGCGAAGGAGGGGGCTCGCCCAAGCTTTAATGACTGCCGAGGGGCTGACCTTCCCGAAGCAGCTCCCAGGATCATTTCGCCGCTACCACGCTGGTGTGGGTGCCAAGCCGGAGGCTCAACCTACAGCGCCTCCGAGAGGCTAGAGCACCGCAGGACGGCCTCGGAACGTTACCCAGAGAGTCGCTCTGGTGCGTCGCTATGGTGTGTCGCTCCGGGGAAGCATCAGCGCATCGCATCCCTCGATCGCCCAACCGTGACATCGACTCGGATCCGCGCTACTTCGCGTCGAGTGACAGCGACACAACGCGAAACATTCCACAAGCCTGGTATGGCTGAAAGAGAACACGCGGTGTTTTACCCAGACTGAAGCACAATGCCTCTTTCATCCCAGGGCTCGGGTCGCTGGCGGGCGATCTCTCCGCTCACACACACACAGCAAACGCAGCAGCACCACCTCACCCCCACCTTTTTCTCCAATCTACCTTGGTCCTGTTTAATCACGGCACGAAGAATTCCCCGCAGTACATGCCGTGCCTCTTTGCATCAAGACGCAGTCCCGTGGCTCCCGTGGCCGTTGCTTCTCCAAATTAACGGTGCTTGGCTAAAAGCTTTAGCCCCGGATGGCCCAAAAGGGTCGCATTCCAACGGCAGCGCCCACGGCTGGCCACCTGGCTCCCTGGCCTGGCTGACCGTCGAGGTACCGCCGTCCCAAGACTTGTCTGCCATGTCGGCCATACGAGCTGGTTCGAGCTCTTCCATCCTTTCCCCTCCTCCCCAATCCTGCTCGGTTTGTTCGCCTTGGCCAATGGGGAGCGCCAATGGCTGCAGGTGATAAGAATTTGGGTAAATTGGACCGCGATCTGTTTGCGGGCCTTCTCCAGATCGGAAGGTGCCTTACCCATGCGCGCTACTGTCTTCTGTCCGCCGAACTTCAGACGGTACGCTCAGCTGTTGTAAGACAAACAGAACGCACAGATGGAGCCCAATATATATGGGTATGCCCTACCATGGAACGGTACCCTCTTGGATGTGTATCCGTGGTTGTTTCCGACTGCGGCCCCGCACTCCTTCGCTGAGAGGTGTTGACTGAGAAGCGTTATTACCCCCTTGCCGGGCTCGTTCAGGGCCATCGTCACTCGTTATCCCTTCTCTTTCTCTCCCTTCTTGGCACCTTTTGCCGTTTCTTTCTGCGCCTCTGGCTGTTTCTTCTGCGCCGTTGGCCTTGTTCAGCATGGGTTTCGTCAAGTTGGCGACCGCCCTTTTGGTGGCCGCCGCCGCCGTTGGTCGCGCGGCGGTTGACCTGGAAGCTGCTGCTGCTGTCCCCGGCGCATACATTGTTGAGTATGAAGATGACGCTGTGGTAAGTCTCTTGCGACGCGCAAACTCTTTGACTCGCAAGCAGCTCACCAGTGATCCAGGACACACACTCGTTTGTCCGCGGCCTCGACGGCGCCAAGCTGCGAACCGATCTCCGATCCAAGGTCTTCAACGGCGCGTCCATCGAGTTCTCCGACGTCAAGAAGGCCGAGAAGGTCATGGCGAAGATCAAGGTCGCAAGGGGCAATCGCATCAAGAACGTGTGGCCGGTCAAGAAGTACTCGCTTCCCGACGACATCATTCACGCCACCGGTCCCCGCATGGGCCACCACGCGATCGGGCAGGAGCCGAGCCTGTTCAAGCGGCAGCAGAGCAGTGACAACTTTACGCCGCATGTCATGACACAGGTGGACAAGCTGAGAAAGGCTGGATTCACTGGCAAGGGCATCAAGGTTGCTGTCGTGGATACGGGTGTAAGTGCAGTGGTCACAGTGGAAAGCGAGAAAGAGAAGCTGACATGGGGTTTCTAGATCGATTGGGGTCACCCGGCGCTGGGCGGCTGCTTTGGACCGGGCTGCTTGGTGTCGTTTGGCGAGGATCTCGTGGGTGACATGTACACGGGCAGCAACACACCGGTTCCCGATGCGGATCCGATGGACCAGTGCAACGGTCACGGAACCCACGTCGCCGGTATCATTGCGGCGCAGGCCAACAACTCGTACGGCATTATTGGCGGGTCGCCGGATGTCACGCTCGGCGCCTACCGTGTGTTTGGCTGCCAGGGCCAGGTCGGAAACGACGTGCTCATCAAGTCGTACCTCCAGGCTTACAAGGCTGGCGCCGACATCATCACAGCGTCCATTGGTGGAGCTGCGGGGTGGATGGAGGAGCCATGGGCTGTGGTGGTCTCGCGCATTGTCGCCGAGGGCGTTGTTTGCGTTCTCTCGGCCGGAAACGACGGGTCCGTTGGTCAGTTCTATGCCTCTACGGCTTCCAACGGTAGACTGGCGACTTCGATTGGATCGTTCGACAACATTGTGATCCCCTCCATCGTCAGCACGTCCACCTATACCGTCAACAACCAAACGGCTGCTCTCGGGGCCTACAATTTCACGGCTAGCGGGAACACGCCGACCTGGACTGGCGTCAACTACCCCCTTTGGCCCGTCAGCTTCGATATCACCGACCCTTCGAACGGCTGCGCCCCGTACCCCGCCAACACGCCGAATCTCACCAACCACATCGTCCTGGTCCGCCGCGGCAACTGCACGTTCACCGAGAAGGTGGGCTACGCTGTGGCAAAGGGAGCCAAGCACGTTCTCGTCTACAACAACATCCCCGGAGCCAACATCAGCCCCTCGGTCGACGACCGCAATGTCCTCGCTGTGGCCATGGTTCCTGCGTCCCAAGGCGAGGCCTGGATCAAGGCGCTCCAAGCGGGAGAGACTGTCGTTGTCAACCTGCCCAATCCCGACACGGCGCCCAAGTCAACGACCAACTTCCCCAACGAGGCCAGCGGTGGATTCCTGAGCAACTACACCAGCTGGGGCCCCACGTTTGAGATGAACCTCAAGCCGCAGTTCTCCGCGCCTGGCGGCTCCATCCTGTCTACGTACCCGCGTGAGCTGGGTGGATATGCCGTGCTCTCGGGAACTTCCATGTCGTGCCCTCTTGTCGCGTCCATCTACGCCCTGATCATGAACGTTCGCGGGACCAAGGACCCCAAGACGCTCGAGAACCTCCTCGCGGCCACGTCCAAGCCCCAACAATGGCGTGTTGGCAGCTCCAACGCCGGCAAAGGCTGGCTTGCCCCCGCTCCTCAGCAGGGCGCCGGCATGGTCCAGGCCTGGGACGCCGCCTACGCCACCACCCACATCGGCGTGTCCAGCCTGTCCTTCAACGACACCGACTTCTTCGTTCCGGAGAAGGACTTCTCGGTCGACAACAAGGGCGACAAGCCCGTGACCTACACCCTCGGCCACAACCCCGCTGCCGCCAGCTACACTTTCGCCAGCGTTAACGCCACATCGGCCTCGGCCCTCCCCATGGAGCTCGCCGCCGAGTACGCCACCCTCGCCTTCTCCCCCAGCACCTTCACCCTCGCTCCCGGCTCCCGCGAAATCATCTCCGTCAAGGCCACCCCACCCACGGGTCTCGACGCCCGCCGCCTCCCCATCTACTCGGGCTTCATCACCATCTCGGGCTCCGACGGAACCAACATGTCCTTCCCCTACATCGGCGCCGTCGGCTCTCTCAAAAACACCACCGTCCTCATCCAAGGCAACGCCTGGGTCGGCCGCTCCGACGACACCGCGCGCCCCGGTCGCCCCGTTCCCACAAACACAACCTTCACCCTCCCCCCGCCGGGCTACGTCAACAACACACTCTACAAGGGCCGTCTCGCCCTCCCCAGAATCTGGGTGACCCTCAGCTTCGGCTCCATCCTCGTGCGCGCCGACGTCGTCGCCCTGTCAAACTGCACCAACGCCGCCAAGAACAGCACCATCGTCCTCGGTCTCAAGACGGTGGGACAGATTGAGGATTACCCCGCTACGCACAACAGGCGAGGCACCATCACGGCCGTGGACTGGAGCGGGTTGATGGCCGATGGGAGCTACTTGGATCCCGGGCGGTACAAGATTGTGTTTAGGGCGCTGCGGGTGAATGGGGATCGGGACAATGTGGCGGATTATGATGTTGCTGAGAGTCAGGGGTTTAGGATTCAGTATGCGAGTTTGCCGGAGGCGAAGAAGAAGAAGAAGAGGGGGGTGAGGACGGGGAAAGCGTTGAAAGGGGTGGGTGGTTCTTGAGGGAGGAGGGAAAGGGGCGATAGAAGGCCTGTTTTAGCGGGAAGAGGGGCGGGTACCTAATTATTTTATTGTGTACATGATTGGCGTGGATATGAGAAGAGGCAAGATGGGGGTGAATAGACGCGGTTCTTTGTCTCTCACTGCAACTGCATTGCTGCATGTCAACCATTGGTTGTGGTAAAGAATAAATCACGTAACGGCGGTGGAGCTGTTGGGACATCAGCCATTTGGGATCTTCTTTCCAGCGAAGTTTGATATGTCCAGCCCCGGGGAGCCGGGGCGAAGCACGGCAGGGAATCTTCCAACGTGGCACTTTGTGTTCTGTCAAAATTTTTCAGGGTCACTTGGGATCGACTTTGCTGAGCTTGAGAATGTCCCAGGGATCCGGGGGAAGCAACAGAAGACAAGGAAGTCTCCCCTGTTTTCTTCTCAGCGTTTGATTCCGATTGACGAGAAACAGTGGCTTCTCGTGGCTCGCTTGCTTCGCTTTGCTTCAGGTTTTGGTCGTCGTCATTTTACCCTCAGCTCTGGAGGCTGGTCACGGGGTTGATCGAATTGTTGGAAATTGTCGGTGCTGGCCCCGCTGAAAGTTGCAGCTATTCCTTCCGTCGTGTGTGGAGGCCTTGGCTTGCTGGCTTGGCTGTTTGTGAGGGGATCTGGAATGGCGATGTCGCGGGGGAAGAGGAGGAGTGATGTGAATGATACGAGCCAAAGGATTCCGTTATCTTTGCGATGCGATGGGAGAAGCTTGGCTTCTTGTTTCGATTTGAAGATGCTATCATGGTGGTGAATCATGTGTCTAGCTCCGCAGAGGTTTGGGGGTCGTCGACGCGACTCAGGTGTGTGTGGGCCGGCAGTTCTGCGAGATGTCATCGCAGTGCCGTCAAAACTGCAGGGTCTTGAAGATACAATGGCGTGGGTGGCTTATCGATTGAGCAAAACAAACTTGTGCGGCTTTTTGTCGCGTCGTGCTGAAGGCGTGGGGTGATCGCCGTTGTAACCTGAAACGCGGGGCGAGGAACAGGGAATGATCGGCTCTTTTTCGGTGGAAGAAGCCGCGATCGGCAGTGAGCTGATGGCGCAGGCTGCATTTCATCAATCAGCTGCAGAATACCGACAAGTGCCGAGTGAAGCTGATGCATGAAGAGGAACAGCAATTGGATTCTGGGACAAACTCATCAGTGCGAATGGGAAATTCGCATGATGTTGATTGCCCTCTCCGTGTTGCTGCGGAGCCCGGAGCCGCGTCAGTTGTCAACCGGAGCGGCCCGGCCGGGGTGGGGCATCCAAGGTGCCGGGATGTCAACCTCTTGGCATCACCCCGGTCGGTATTGAGATCAGCACGAGAAGGGCCGCACCCCTATCTCCCAAGGTGCTGATGTCCATCACCATCAGACTCATCTTGTCATCACGGCACAATGACGTCTCCCCACGCCGCGACTTACACAACGCTCACCAAAGGGCGTCGGCCGTACTTATATCCCAATGTCAGCTCCTCCTGGGTGTCTTGCCTTTCACCATCCGACTCCAAATCGCATCATCCTCACCACCGTCGCTCTTTTACCAACTACAGTCAGTCATTTGACGACCGTCTCACACGTTCTTTACCCATTTCCGTTTTCAGAATGAAGTTCACTCTCATCGTCGCCGCTGCTGCCGGCGTCCTCGCAGCCCCCTACGGCGACCACGCCGAACACGCCTCGTCCGTGTCGGTTCCCGTCCACCACTCCGTCTCTGTCCCGGCCTACGAGGCCCCGTCTTGCGTCCCTGAGGCTTCCTACCCCAGCGTCACACCCGTCCCCGTCGCACCGGAGGAGGAAGAGGAGCACGAAGTCCACGAAGTCCCCGCGCCATCCTACTCGGTCGCCGCCCCCCTCCAAGCCCCCAGCGCCGCTCCCCTCCCGGAGCACGAGGTCCCCGAGTCCGAGCACGAGGTTGAGCACGACACCCCCCTGTCCAAGACCATCAAGGACATCACCGTCCTCGTCATCGAAATCAAGGAACTCGTCGCCGGCGATGTCGAACTCATCAGTACGTACCCCCTCCCTTAAACCCCTTTCCAACCCGACAAACCATTAACACCCCTTTTAGAATCCACCCTCGCAGACCCCACCTCCCTCATCCCCGCCGAACTCCTCTCCATCATCACCACCCTCAAAGTCCACCTCTCCATGATCCCCACCATCATCACAAAGAAGCTCCTCGCCCTCCTCCTCAAGCTCACCACCACCAAGCTCACCGAAGTCGACGTCAAGGCCTTGCTCGGGCTCGTCGACGAGATCAAGTTCATCTTGACGCTCGTCGAGTCCTGCATCGAGGACATGGTCGCGCACCTCGAGGCCGACATCCTCAAGCTCGTCGCCAAGGAGCTCAAGACGGTCCTGGATCTCATCCTCACGACTGCTTCGCCGATTGTCAAGTTCGTGCTGGCTGTTGTGGGTACGGTTGAGGGACTGACGGGGTTGGTGGCGAAGGTTACGGCTGTGGTGGGGGAGATTGAGGTTGTGGAGGGGTTGACGAGCAAGGTGCTTGAGTTGGTGCCTGTGCCTCTGCCGCTTTAATTGACTGGGAAGGCATGGAAGGGGAATGTTGATTATGAAAACTTGGCTTGGGTGTATGGGACCGGCCGGGTGTGGGGTTGTGACTTTGTGTTTTGTCTTTGGGGGGTAATGATTTGGCTTTTGGGATTGTAAATATTGTAATAGTAATGAAGACAAAATAAAGGCTGCGGCTTGATGCTGTGGTAACTCGGTTTTGGGTTCTTTTTGGTGTGGTTGTTGAGTTTTGATGCAGTGGTGAGAAAAGGAACTTGCAGGTTTCCCCGCCGAAATTCTGCTGGGGAAGTTCAACGACGGTTCGAATTGCAATTCCTTCGGGCTTCCGGTCGCGGTTGCCTGGGGTGCGCGAATGCGCTCCTCACACGTGACTTTGTTCAGCTGAACCCGCCGCCCGACCTCGCATTGGGCTCCCATCTGGACATCGACGCAGCCTCGAGCGGGGAAAGAACTTGGCTAGCAAAACCACCCGGCGCACAATGGATCCAGCCAGCGCCATCGGCATCGCCAGCGCGACCCTTAACTTTCTCGAGTTCACTTACAAGTTTGGCAATGCACTGTTCTCCATCGCCACCGACGCGGGCCCTGCCGACTTTGTAGGAGTCGAGGAGACGTGCCGCAAAATGCGCGAAATGGCATCCGATATCATAACAGCCCAAAACACGTCAGGTGTCCTGTCGCCACCGCAGCTGGCCGTCGTCTCGCTATCGAATCAGTGTCGCCTCATCGCCGATCGTATTCTGCGTAAGCTGGAAAAGACGAAGCCCGCCAATCGCAAGTTCGTGCCCCAGATCAAGGCCGCCGTCAAATATGTCTGCTCGAGGGACGAATTGATGGTTCTGCAGCGAAATCTCGACACTTGCCGTGCCCAGCTACAGATGCATCTCTCATCCCTCCACACGTGGGTGTTCCCATTTCCTCCTCTTCTGCAATGCTTCGGCCATGCAGCTTCAGAATCTGAAATGAGATGACACAGGGCCAATGTTCAGGACTCACTTGCTCGGATGGAACTTGCGTCAGAAAACCACCTCGACGTGCTCGACAAGAGCCGACAGCGGGCCAACCAAAGGGCCATCCAGAAGGCCGTACATTTTGGTGGCTTGGCTGAGCGGTATGAGGACATTGCGAGAGCAGCCGAGGATACGTTCGAGTGGATTTTTGACGACTCATCCCATCAGCTGGAATCCAATCGCAGCTTGGTGCTCCCTTTCGAGGACTGGCTAACCAACGGCGACGGCGTCTTTCCACATCTCGGGCAAGCCAGGCTCGGGCAAGTCGACGCTGATGAAGTTTTTGTGCACTCATTCGCGCACAAAGTCTGCACTTCGGACCTGGGCGGGCGACAAAGAGCTAGTCATTGGCCGCTTCTTCTTCTGGAGCCGTGGTAGCAAGCTGCAAAAGAGCCTACTTGGTCTCGTCCGCGGCCTCACGTACTGCGTCATCACTCAGTGTCCGGACATCATCGCCGAGATCTTTCCGCAACACTGGGACCCGGCGGGGTACGATCCCTGGGGAAATGGCCCGGCGGCAACGCTGGAGAATGAAGAGATGCTCGAGGCTTTCCAGCGCCTGGTCACCGCTGAGGACATTTATGAGAACTATCGCTACTGCTTCTTCATCGACGGTCTAGACGAGTTTGACGAGTCGCTGCAAACTCACGCAGGTCTGGTCAATTCGCTCTCGAGCTGGATCAAAACGTCCCAAGGTCATCTCAAAGTATGCGCCTCGAGCCGGGAGCTCCCCGCGTTTCAGCAGCGCCTCGATCCCCACCAGCGCTTGCGTTTGCAAGATTTGACCAGGGACGACTTGGCCAGTGTCGTCGAGCAGACCATCAGCCAGGAGGAGTGTCTTGTGCATCACGACGAAGACCACCTTCAAGCACTGACAGAGGCTATCCTCGCCAAAGCCGATGGTGTTTTTTTGTGGGTGGTGCTTACCTTGAAGACAGTGTGCGAAAGTCTGCAGAGCGGCGAATCTATCACCGATGTGCTCAAGATTCTAAACACGGTTCCACACGAACTCGAGGACTTCTTCCGCTACATCCTGGACTCAATCACCCCAGCGTTGCGCAGAAAAGCGGCGTTTATATATTCGCCTTCGCCCTTGGCGTCGAGGGTACACGGGTACCAGGATATGCGTCTCAGGGCGAGTCGAATAAGGAAGTTGAATTAGCCGCCATGGCATCACACACCACCTTCCGCTATTCGTTCCTCGATGACCTTGCCGACGATCCTGACTTTGCTACACGGCATGGGGACAACCTTGTCCCAGGACCTGGTTTCATCCGGAATCGCATCGACACCTGCCGGGTCCGCATCTTAGGCCGCTGTAGAGGCCTTCTTGAGCTCCGGCCCTGCATCCCCTACCACCACCCCTTGAACTACAATACACACCATGATATCGTCAAATTTACCCACCGCAGCATTCCCGAGTTTCTCGAGAGTTACATGTACAGATCAAATCAGTGGCGGGAGGCCCTGCAGGGCTTCAACATTGTTCACGCTTACTCGTCAACCTTGATTGCCGCACTCAAACTGTCAACGATCGAAGCGGATACCTTGAACTTCGCAACCTTCGTCATGTGGGCGGAGCTTCAATCTGCCCTACAGCTCGTGTGCGACACCGATA
Organism: Podospora aff. communis PSN243; assembly: GCA_033296975.1. Lineage (NCBI taxonomy): Eukaryota > Fungi > Ascomycota > Sordariomycetes > Sordariales > Podosporaceae > Podospora > Podospora aff. communis PSN243. The sequence goes on along the minus strand of MU865987.1, from coordinate 16,293 downwards.
AGGATGCGGACCCCATCGCCCTTGGGCATCTAGATGAGCTTGAAAACGCCATAAAAGCAAAGCAATCGGGGATATTGCCGATATTTCCCCGTGTCGGGTGGGTGCATCCCTACTACAACCGGGATAAATGTGCTCCGGCACTCATATCTCTCTTCCAGACGGCGGTCGTGGCCCATAAGTGGCAATACGTCTGCTGGAGAGTACGCCAAGACCCCGGCATCGTTTCCAGGAATAGCGGCAACGACGTTGAAGCACTTACTAGTATTGTCGGGGGAATTAAATCCAACTACTTTCCCGATGATCCGGATGGTTGGCATGCCGCTTTGGCAGCAAAGGATGTTCTCCGGACCACCCTTTGCGTCCTTAACACCGGTGCAGATCTCAACAGTTCCAGGGTATCTTCAGGCGAGGGGGAGACGGGTTGGAGTTATTTGCTAACCCATCTGTCAGAGGACGGCGCCTACAATTCACATGTGGCGCGGTGCAGCGGTGCAGTTGAGGCTATGCTTCAGTTCACCGGTGCTCTGCCGCAATGGCTGCGTGCTTCTGAAGAGGATGTTGTTTTGTCGTTCAAAGGCGTACCTCACATCACAGCTAATATTCCGACCTTCAAAATCAGCGGCACCCTGCCGCTTCAACTACAGTCGGTGGGCGGGACAGCCACGCTTGAGGACTGGATCAGTCATTTGAAGCCGGGAAATAGCGAGCGGATCCTGCAGCTTTTGGCGGAAAAGGAAGAGAGCGCAGTTGGAAATACGGCTCATTAAATTTCTAGACGCAGTGACGTTTTATCAGCATGGGTGCTGGTCTGGATTAGAATTGGCCCTGGGTCTCATTCGCAATCTTCCTGTACATACCTACCTACGCCGCCGCTGTAAGATTATCCGGGCCCGCTAGGGAAGAGATGTCGCTTGTCATTGAGGCTAGAGACTCTGAGCCGTCGGGAACTTGGGCGGGATCAGGCTTGTTGAATGTCACTGATGAGCATCGAGACAAGCATCGAGACAGAAATTTGTCGTGATATTGTGTCCTTCGCCAGGCCAGGCACATGCCTCGAAAGGGATGCACCCACGCGGGTCCGGGCGGGGCCTCAGCGTCTTCGGTATAGTCTTCAGGGGCTTAGTAAAATAGAATTACCTAAAACATTCTCGGATTCCAGGGGAGAAAGGAACCACCTAATCCAACCTATAATATTGTCGTCCTCAAAGAATATAGGACCAAGAGTACACCCCAGCTTCTCTCTAGAGAACACCATTTACAATCCACCTCCTATCTACCCTCTCCGCCCATATATCCTCTTCTCCTCCTCAATAAGCCGCTCCCTCTTCTCCCTAAACGGTCCAAAAACCTCATCTACCTCATCCCTTTCACACGCCCTGACAAGGTGTCTTATCCCCTCGGGCACATACACCCCATCCTCCGCTGCTGAATTCCCCGTCGTCCGAGCATAAAACTCCCCCGGTCCACACGTAACAACCTCCCCACGCTCCTCATCCCACCTCACAAAAACAAACCGCACCGCGGTGCAGTCCCGCGTATACCACCTCGACCCGAACCCATCTTCTATCACAACAAGCAGCGTCCACCCCTCGGATCCAACCGGCTCCATCGCATCCTCCAAGTCCCTCAAGTCCTTGACCCGAATCCGCAGCAGCCCCGCACTCCCCGGCACGGGCCCGACAGACCAGCCATTGTCGACGTCCAGCGCTAGCGCGCACGCGACGCCGAGCGCGGTGTGCCCCGGCCGCGCGCTGCGGCGGTCGCTTGTCGCGCTGTTGGTTGCGAAGAAGGAGAGGAGACGCGGAGCCAGGAGGGGAGGTGGCACGGGTCGAGGAAGGCGTCGTGGAGGGGGATGTCGGCGAGGAAGAAGGATTGGTCGGCGCAGCGGGGGGAGAATTAATCCGGGGAGAGGAGGGAACTCCACTGCAGGCCGCCGGAGGGGAGGCGTGGGATGGAAATAGGGGTGGTTTCGGGTTGTTGTGTATGTTTTTTTGGGTTGGACTGCTTTGAGATGTTGTTTTCCATGATGTTGGAGAGGAAGACGATGCGGTTGAGGCTTTCGTTTGGGGCGTGGTAGTTGGGGAGGGAGACGAGGGGGCCGCGGGTTTCGTCTTCATCTGGGGGGCCGGCGAAAGCGGCGGAGAAGAGGTCGTTGTGGTGCAGCGTGAAGGTGCGGGCGCCTCTTCCGCAGAGGATCTGGAATAGAGGTGGGAGGGGGAGGGGGGTGTGCATTAGAGAGAGAACCGTCAGTTTGGGGAGTTTGTCCAGAATGTACGAGACGACTTCGAGGCTGACGTCTTGGTGCCCTGAGAGGTCAAAGTGGGTGATGGCGTCGTGGTGTTGGGCACGCTCTAGGCGCTGTGATACCACGGCCTCGGGGAGCGGCGGGGATGCTGAGAAGTCGAAAGCGTTTTCAGTCGGTACCCTGCGTGTCCATTCCTGGTTCGAAAGAGATTTCTCCCCGTCGTCGACTGTCCACCCTTTCGGTTGAATCTTGTGCTTCTGGCTCTGCCTCGGGGCATCCTCCGGCCACGGGATATCCGGCCATAGATCACGTAGCGTCTCCTCGCCGATCATGTCCCACTCGCTCAGGCTTTCATAGCTCCCAATCTTTGCCCGCTGGAACCCCGGCCATGTGAGAAATTTCTCGGCATCAAAGGGGCGACAGCGGAACGCATCTTTTGTCGCCTCAAACTGCCTATCCTTTTCCTCCTGTATTGCCATTTCCTTCTTCTCCTCTTCGGTACAATAGCGGTATGGGTCGAATCCATATTCCTCGTCCTCTTTGGCGATCTTTTTCATGATGGGATCGTGGATGATCGAGGGGTAGAACATGAAGCAGTATCGCGGGTAGCGCAGATCGGTAATGTCGACAATGGTGCAGCCGTTTTCATTTTTTAGCAGTTCCATCGGCGTGAGCTGAAAGTTATATGGGATGGCGGGATACACGTAAGGATATGGGTCCAGGCCGGAGTCGAAGGTCGCGCCGAGGTAGAGGCATGTGTTACGAATGGGAAGGCTGTGCTGCTCTCTTCGTTGTGGGTGTCCCACCATGTTGCATCTTGGCGAGCGGCATGGTCAAGGTCGTGGTAGAGGAGGATTCGATTTTTAGAGGAGCCGAAGATTTGGAGGAGGCGGTAGCAGCCGTGGACTGCGTCTGTGTCGGCGCAGTTACCCGATTCCGCGATGGCGAGGGTGCGGTAACGTCCGTTGACTTTGGCGATGATCCAGTAGTGGTGGTTATTGCCCATGGTGAAGTTGTGTACAAGTCTGTCGGGAAAGGAAGAAGACTGAGCCGGTGGAAAGGGAAAGAGGCCACAGGTGAGCAGTGTGATATAAGGTACCTATGTGATGCGCGCTAGCCGAAACTCTAATTTACAAGACTGATAAGCCACCTGGCGATAAGGGCTTGGATGTGACTTTTTATTGTTTCTCGGCTTGATACCCTTTTGCGTTTTGCAAAGCCGGGGCGTCCCCACGTACTTGTTGCTTACGGCGAAGCCAAGGAGTTCATCCGCAATCAGATTGCCGCCGACCAGCTCCCAAGGCTCAAGCAGGCCACGCAAAACTTCCGCCGCAAAGCCTCCCAGCCTCGGCCTCACCATTAGCAGGGTCCGCCAACTTATCAACCTGATCCTTGATAACCTGCGGAAGCGCCCCATACTCGGCAGCCCGCGAAGGGTCCGTGAGATACCGCGCCGCAGTAACATACTGCTTCTGCAGCTTCTCAACACCCTTGCCATACATGTCGGTGAACCACGCCTGGTGCGCATCGCGGTAGCTCTGGAGACCGCCTGGCTTGGGAATGGACGCGTCGCCGTCGATGGTGGTCATCAGAGTGTCCATGGCCTTGATGGAGAATTTGAGACGCTCTTGGGTCTCGGGGAGTTGCATGTAGCTGCACGTTGCGACGAGGCGGCCGAGGGCGCAGACTCCGTTGTGGACCGAGTAGCCGCTGGAGCCGAAGCCAGTGTCGATGGTGGTGATGTCGGGGGAGAAGGCCTGTTGTTGTGTGAGTTAAGGAGGTATGTGATTAGAACAAAGAGGGGAACGTACCCTGAACTTGTACCCGTTCTCCCTCAGCGGAAACAGCGTCATGGTGTCTGTATATGTCCGACTCGTGCCAATGCAGTCCAGCATCTGACTGGTATAGCCCGACGACTCGCCAATCTTAAAGACGGATGCAATCTGCGCGCACCCGCCGTCCCCGGAAAAGTACGTCTTTTGCAGATGGTCAAGGAAGTTGCGGATCCAGTTGCCCTCGTACACGTGCTCGCTATTCCAAGATGTCACGCCGTCGAGGTCCCTCTCGTCGTCCGTCTGTCTGGTCTCCCAGTTGGCGGGCACACATGCGTCGATGGCGGTTGGGTCGGAGCAGCCATCGATGCCGACCTTCATGATGGGCACCGACAAACCCGCCTCGCCGCGCTCCTGGATGTCGGTGGGCGACGGATACCCCTTGAGCTTGATCTTGTAGTTGGAGTGCTGCCCGGCCTTGCGGTTGCGCGGGTCGCAGTCCAGGTTGTAGTAATCCCACGCCGCGTCGTCCTTGGCCCGTCGTTCCAGCTGCGAACGTACCGCATGCGCCGGCGCAACAGATGTGTTCGCCTTGGCCGCGAAGTCGTCGTCGTCATCATCACCCCTGTACGGATTCACCTCGTTGTCATACCAAGCTCTCACGGCGTCGCTGTCCATGTCCGGCAGACAAGCACCTTCGGGCGCACCACCAAACGAGATGCAAATCTCGGGCAGCTCGATGACCTCGTAATCCGAAAAGATGATCTGCTCAAAGAACACATCCTTATTCCCGTTCAGCTCCTTCCACGCCTCCAGTCCGACCTCGGCACCAAGATCCAATTCCAAAGACGCCCCAAACGGCTCGGTGCTTCCCTCGCAAAATCCGAGCTCGTCGTAGCCCACCTCAGCCTCGATGGAAAGCGGAATCTTGACGTACACATCGGCCGTGATTCCATCCTCGTCGAAAATCTCAAGGCTGACAGCGACCGCCAACTTACCCCAGACTTTACCCTTGGCCGTGATTCCTCCCTGTGTAAGTGTAGGGGGCTGGAAATTAAACGTCGGCAACCAACCCGACACTTCGACCCTCTCGGCAGAGATGAGATCCAACTTAGCGACAGAGCTATCAGGAATGTTGGCCGAAATCCCAGCGGTAACGGTGGCTTGTCCAGCAATAGACGTAAGTTCGTAACCCGCCAGCAACTTTGCGTTCGGACCAAAGGTCAACACGCCCGGGATCCTCCACCCGGACGGCAGCGGGATGGAAAACAGCTCAAACTCATCGCTGGCCCAGTCCTTGCCGGCAAAGTTGTAGAAGCCCGAGAGCGACGCTTCGAGGTTCAGCGCGGCGCCCAGCTGCAGCGGACGAGCCGAGAGCATGAGGTGGTCCAGTCCGCCAAAGACACTGCCTTCAATGTGGCCGGCAAACTCGAGAGCCCCCTGGACACCGCAGTCCGCGCAGGTAACCGAGAACTTGGTGCCCGACCAGGTCTTATTGATAAACGTCCTCGGCCACGAGGAGGCGAGGTTGAGCGTAAAGGCACCGTTCAAATTAAAGTCGAACTGCCGCTTTGCTGCGGGATGCGGAGGCCACGGACCGCCGGGACCACCACCACCTCCCCCTTGTTGAATCTCACCAAAATCAAGCATATACGACCTCGTCACCCTCTTCCACGTCGACCTCTCCGCATGCAGCAAAATCGTAAGGTTGTGCGCATGATACACGGCGCGGCTAACAACCCACGGATCAGCCGACCAGTCCTTGCCGCACTTGATGTGATCGGCCACCATGACGAAGGAGCGCATCGCGTTGAAGTTGACCCATTCCCATTCGCGCCGCGCGGCTTGGAAGCTGGCGTTGTGGCGGAACTGGAGCATCATGTCGGACGTGCAGCGCGCGGCTTGGAGCTGCCAGGCGAACTTGGCCATGTCGATGATGCGTTGGCTTTGCGGGGTCCAGGTGACGAGGGAGACGATGGTCGAGTGGTTGGTTCCGGGCTTGTTGTTGTTGTTGTTGTTGTTGTTGTTGTTGTTGTTGTTGTTGTTGTTGTTGGTGCCGGTGGACCAGAGGGTTTGTGTGTGGTCCGAGAGGGTGACGTTTGCTTCGACGTCGTCGCGTTTGGAGAGGTCCGAGGGGAGGGTCATGAGGTCGGGATCCCAGAGGTGGCGGGGGACGGGCTCGAGGTCGACGTAGTCTGTTTGGATTGTGGAGGCGGAGGCCTGGTTCAGTGCCGCGAGGGCCGAAAGTACAACGAGGGCTCGCATGTTGCGTAGGTAAAGGTTGGAAACGAATGTCGGGTCAAGATGCAAAGGAGTGAAGCGATCTTGATAGCATCAGGGGCTGATGAACAGATTCTGGGACCGTGAAGGGAGTAGTCGACGGTAGCTCAACATATACCAACCTACCTAGAGGTAAAGATGTGAGAAGGCCCGGCATGACAACCACCCCAGCCCCTATTCCTGGACAAATATTCCACCGAAGTTGTTCATGATGACAGTTTCTCTCATTTCCCATCGCATGGCGAGTTTGTTTCCATTACCTCTACAACTCGGCGAAGCAACAGTGTGTGAACGTTGCACGCCGGTAAGGTAGGTATGCTCCAAACATCAATAATGACACAGCAGCACCGAGGACATCCTACCTCGCGAACCATAGAGGCCAACTGGTGGAGAGCGTTGACGCCCCTGAGCTGAGGTCCCTGACCATCGCACACGATGCCGCAAAAATAGAAATTGTCACACTGCCGCTGCAGAATATCGCCATGAAATTACCGACTTCAGCGAGCTGCCTCGTGCGGATCTTGGCGAGCGGGAGAGTCAGAGGTAAGGTTGCACGGCGAGGTAGTGTGCGGGTCGACATATGGGGGATTCGGGGACCTTGCTTCTGAGAAAGTTATCCCGATCTTACTTTTCTAGACAACCAGCGGTACTGAGAATACCCTTCGCGCAGCGGAATAGGCGGGTCTAGATGTCTGCAGGAGGATCGGGCCCAACCGCCACACCTAATTTCAACGTTTTCTTGGGCGTCACGGTGGTTGCCTCGGGATTTGGGTTTGAACCTGGGATGTGATTGGTTAGCCACGGTCTAGAAAGGGGGGAACGATGCAAGAAGACGGGCCGACGAGAAGATCGGACGGTGGTACTACCGACCGCCATTCAGGGACCGCGGGATTGACCCCTTGCCTTTGCGTTCGGGCTCGCAGATGAAGCTCGTGAGTGGAACGCGATCGAGCACGAGCAAGCGCAACCCAGGAGGGAGCGTCGCGCGAGCTAGAAGGCGTTATGGGAATGCAAATGGGCATGGGAAGCATCTTTTTCCGCCATCACACATAAAAGTAAGGGCTTCGTCATCTGGACGTAGAGATGAATTTTGACCCGTTTGCCCCTTTACTTAACAGCCACATGTGGGAGGCGATTCAGGAAGACCACCACGTTTGTAGGTCTGCAGTTGATCAGGCGTGTCTGGCCATCCCCACACATCCAACATCGGTCAAGTGCCGAATCGGGAATCCCATCTCCGATCAGGACCTTCCCCGCGAAAATGATCGGCAGCCACGCAGTCGGGGCTGACACTCCGGCTGGTTCTGATTGGGCCTATTGCCTGCCCGTAATAGAACACAGCTTTGTGGGAACCTAAGGTTGTTTAAGTGGTAGTACTACCAAAAATTTTGGTGGTGTTTTGGCTTGGTTGTGCCGAGTTTCAGGGGCAACGATTCCACTGAACCACCCATTCCAAGACGCCGCGAAGCCGAAAGTCAAGGTATTTAAAACTCTTCCATCTCAGAGATACCCTATCCGTATACCCCAAATCTGACTCCTAAATTCCACGTGCGGCTTCCCCAAATGTGCACCAACGCTCAACATTCAGATTCACCACAAAAGCAACCCCCCAACCAACCCTCCCAAGGCAACAACCCGCTCCACACTTCCACCCCTCACCGCAGGAGCAGCGGGATTGCTAGTCTGCGCCGCCCCTCCACCACCCGTCGTCGTCGTAGCCGCGGCCCCACCACCCCCAGATCCCGTACCAGTAGTAGTAGTCGAACTCCCACTCCCCGTCGTGACAGCCGTAATACCAGGAAGCAGCTGCTCACGACACAACGCGGGGAGCTTTCCAGCGTAGATGGCCTGGTCCTCTTTGGAGCACGTCTTTACGCATTCGAATCGTCTCGGCGCGTTGAGGTGGCTGGCGCATGTGCACCGGTCAAGGGCCTCGCCCGTCTCGTCGCCGTCGCAGTGGGAAGAGTTGAGGTTTTTGGTGACGCAGTCTTGGATGCAGGGCGGGTTGGGGATTGTCTGGGCGAGAGCCGCGGATGCGAGGAGGGTGGTGAGGAGGAGGGATGGGGAGAGATGCATTTTCGATTCTTGTTTTGCTTTTGAAGAAGTTGGAGTTGGGGATTTGGGGGAAGAGATGGAAACCTTGGCGGCGGAGCTTTCACGATGATTGAACCCCGGATTTATACACAAACACAGTCATGAGCAGCCGCCTTGGAAACGTGATGTCAGAGGTTTATCTCCCTGGTCGGTCGGAGCAAAGATTGTCCATCTTATTTTTCTACCCCTGACTTTCCAAGTTTGCAGGAGGCAGCGGTTGGGGTCCTGGCCAATCATCTTCCACGCCCGCGCCGTCCAATCTCAGCCGCACTGCGCTGGAGGATCTCAAAATAGCGATCGGTCCATCGCGCAGTTATCTTCAAGAGTCCAGTAAAATTCCACTGTCGGATAAGAGCGTTACATCGATCGTTTCACCAGAGAACTACCTACGTTGGATTTCGCGGAGAATTTGGTCCATCTTCTAGTGTCAAACAGCATTGAGAAGCTACAGAAGACAAACCCAAGATTTATATGGTTATAACAAGAGTTTCGCGTTGATCGCGATTATGGAGTTATTCTCTTTTAGGGTTAAAGCCACTCAGAGCTAGAGCCCTTGCGTTGCCTAATCCGCGCCCGACCCAACGCTCACGACCCCACTTTTGAAGATCATCAACGTTGAGGTTAACTTGAGGGCTACGATCTATAAACGGTAAGGTATCTATATCGTAACCGACTCCACTGTCGCTCACAATGCCCTTCAAGTCTACTGGAGGTTTGCACTCTACATCCCTATCGACAAAGAATTTCGAAATCACACATATTGCTCCAAAGTCACTCTGGGATGCCGCGGAACACTTATTTTAGCAGCCGAAACCTTACATTTGGTGTATATACCAGATGGCTCTTGCCGTACGTTCACGGGCGAAGTCAGAAGAGACCGAGATGAAGCTTTCTCGTTCTATGCCATTGAAGGAACGAGAAACCCCTCACTAGGTTATTTGAGCTGTCGCACGATTGTCGGATAGCAGCACGACATCATATTTGGAGGCATAGAGAAAAAAATGTCGATGGTATTTTCGGATCTTGAAAAACGGGGACTTGAACTTGTGTTGGCCGGGAATGAGGTGACATCACGGCAGAGCCCGGGCACTGGGGGCAACCTGAACAGGATCTCGGTATCCGCTATGAAGGATACCTTGAATGAGACAAGAGGCATTCCAGTTTTCAGCTTGATTCTCAAGGTTAGCGAGCTGTCGGTCGAGTACCTGTGGAACTAACTGCCTTTGGCTAACTGAACGCCCGAGAACAGGTTGCTCCTACACTGCCTAACAACATGAATGCAGAAATGACCCTGACGACCTCGACCGTCTCAAAACCCGGTATTATCAAATGCCTCCCCCCGACCAAGACCCCACCCGCGTGAAAGTAAACACACCCTCTTGCAAAACGGCACCAAAGCAGCGGTCATCATCTGTTTAGACTACAATCTTCTGGGAGCGACCAGAGTCGTCCCGCCGACCGCCACGGAAAGAGATACTTCTTCCGCCGTAATTGCCCGCTATTCGACCACTACGACAACGCCAACACCCCTTCTACCCTGATCACCGACCAAAATCACCAAAATTAAACAGCAGTGAGACCACGCAAACCCGGCAGACGGGGAGGTATTCCTTATGAACATGACTGGATGCTCACGCAGCAACTGCCGGATCTGGTCAAGGCCATGGCGGCAGGGGGGGTCTTTTGTCCGGGTTTGCTCGAGTGGGCGCGGTTTTCGATGACGCCGCGGCTGGGGGAGATTTATGGCGGGTGTTTTTGAGCAGTGCTTTATCTACCTGGTATATCATGGATCTTGGCCGCCATGTGACTAAAATGAAAAACAAGATGAAAAACATACACGCCACAGCGGCGTTTTTGCGAATATGATTGGGTTAGATAGGGCCGAGACGACGGATGGGTTGGCGATAGCGTTTGCTGTTGATGAGTGGCAGTTGAGTAAGAGATTGGACACCCATGGGTTTGTTTGTGCGCTCAACGGTGCGCGTTCCAGCTGAGGAGGATTGTGCTTCTGGGCGTTTGTCGATGTAACGTGGAATTAAGACTGTTTTTCTTGGTTTGATCCTACCGGAGGTCTTTTGCAGGGCTGAATGTGGCTGCTGTCCAATGGTGGTGGTGTTTCATGAGGACGATGTTTTAGCGAGGGGGAAGGGTATGCTGCGCCTCATCCCATCCGTTGAAGACGGGGAGATGGGTGCGGCTGCATTTGACTTGGCGAACGCGGAACCGGGACACTGCGCCGAGTTTTTGGGTTGAGAAAAAGGGAGACTGACTTTTATCAAGAGGCGTTTGCTGACGGATCTTAAGTTGAGACTCTGAACAATGTTATCGACGTCTCTGCTAAAGGCTTGGATTTCATTTGACTCCTACCTGTATATTGCGGCTGCAGCGAGCAGCAGGTTGACATGACGGATGTTGCCGCTCAGGGGCCAAGACTGTCAAGAGGAGTGCAGATAGCCAACCATGGAAATTAAACTGTCATGAATACCGGGAACAGAAACTACCAGGTTGGCTTGCAGATCTCTCCTTCTGTGGTTCGATTAGCTGCCTCTTTTGTGGTTCCATCCAGTTACGACGACCAAAAAAGGGCACCCGAGGCACCGCCAAGAGAAATTCTGCCCACAAAAATCTGTGCCAACGGGCTGAAGACTGGGGGATAGGGCTGAGCCTAGGTAGGTAGGTTACAATGCCTGAGGACGGATGGGACGCTCGACCCAACGGCGCATTCCGGCGGCGCATCAAAATGGATCACGATCCTACCGGGGACCTTTGTCAGGTGTTGACAAAGCAACCCCATTCCAATCATGTGGTCTGGGGGTTTGTCGAAGACGCCCTGAATACCGTTTCTGGGCATAATATTCGCGGCGCAGCGCAATCGGTCAAAGTTATGGTCGTGGTTATGGAGATACAGATGGGTCGCGTATGTCCTTGGCTTCAGCACAAGCAATCACCGGTGAGAGGAGGATCACAGGCGACGGAATTGGCGGCCAGGGTCTAGCCACTAGGTGATTACATTGACACAGTGATGGGATTCCGGACGGACGGCTTCAGGAAGCGGCAATCGTCATGAGCACCAGTGCAAACACGAAGCACACTCAGCTTGGAAGTGGGAGCTGAGCTTGGAGATCAAGGTACACGGTGCTGACCTCTCTCAAGTATAAGAAGAAGGCATACCCGCATTGCCAAAGCTCTCATCTCCCCATCTCATCATCTTCACCAGTCTCAACTCTTCACTTTCCATCTACACCCCTTACACTCCAAAATGATTTCCACAACCAGCCTCCTCGTCAGCTTCGGCCTGCTCTTCGGCGGCATCCAGGCCTTGCCTCAGCCGGCAGAAGACTTCACCGTGGCCATCCTGGAGCACATCCACGCGTCCACTCCCATCGTCTGGCACGAAGCCACTGACGGCTCTCACGGCAACTTCACCGACATCCCCAACGACGTCTGGGACGCAGCCATCGGCACCGTCGGTCTCCAGAAGCGCCAGACCGGACTTCACTGCCACGGCAGCGGCTCGTGGGCCAAGCAGCGCGTCATGACCGAGGGCATCGGAGAGGCTTGCACCAGTCTCCGCGACACCCCTCGTGGCCAGACTCGTGTCCACAGGGTTTTTGGTTACAACGCTGCCGGCGACTCCAGTATGTCTTGTTTGCCCCTGCCCCCCTTTTCTTTGTCAGAGAACCACAGAAAAATACGACTAACACTCTGCCCCTTTTCCCCAACACAGTGGACGTCCACTATACCAAGCGCTGCAACATCTGGGACAGCAACGAGCGCACACGTTTTGATCAATGCCGTCAAGCCGCCGATCACATCATTGCCAGGTGCAAGGGTGCCAGCCAGGACAGCCGTGGCGGAACCGTTACCGGCAGGGACAGCAACTGGTACGGCGTTGATCCCCAGACGCACAAGTGCAACTGCTAGAGCGGAGCCCAACAGAAAGGAGAACATGCGAGAGGACATGGAGATTTATGTGTTGATTCTATTTGTTTCCTTGAGTCTCAGTAATATTCTTGATTACATGTAGCAGATGCCTGGGGGTTCAACACCATCCCTGCACCTGCTCTATTTACTTGCGCAGCCAGTATATACCTACCTTACCTTAGTAATGAACGTGGTTTGCTGCCGAATACACCCATCTGCCTCCCAGATAAAGAGCACAGGTGTCAGAGTGAAACCCTTGTCGGCATCCCATGTCTGCGGGACCTGGCAAACCCCTTTTTCGTCTGGGAACATGTCAGAGTAGGTAGGTAGGAAATTCCCAGCACGGAAAATAATACCGCAATGCAACTTATCTTCCCATCCGGTCCGCCCATCCCAAGGAAAAGTCCCCCGGCCTCAACGGTCTCGGTATTACCTGGATGGGGGAGCTGAACATTGATGTCTCTTGGCTCGATCCTTCGGCGCGCCACACATGTGCCCCCGCACGAACCCCTTGCCCTGTCACAGCAGACCAAACCGCTCTTATACAACTTTCTGCGCGCAACAGCATCCCCGCTGTGATATTTGCATATCTAGCTGACTTGGCGAGCCACAGGATTGGCGTGGACAGGGCGGGGTGTTTGGGGGCGGATGATAAACACCTAGGCATCCCGACAGAGTCTCTGGGCACAGCATGCGCACGGCTATAAATCTGACCAGTTTCACTTGGCTCCTCGGCTAGCGAGTACATTCGTTTCTCACAGGTGCCCGACCACCTGATTCTTATGCCAAAGAGACGAAGTGTGACTGGCCCTTGCATATGGGCTGAATGCAAAAGGACGAGACCTAATCCAAAGGGAGAAAGCTCAATTTGGGACCCTAGGCCATGGCACGAGCCCTCCAATAGCCCATGAAAGTACCGTAGTGGGGGCCTGAGCCTGGCGACTACAGGTGTGTCGAAAATATTACACAGTTATGCAACATGCCATGTCAGGGCAACATCAAATGTTTTACAGCGGGTGGCTGAATTGAGGCCTCTGATTGGCTAGATGGCCCGCGCACGGACTAAAGATGCAAGGGTTAGGGTTATTAGCTGCACACCCAAAAGGGGGTGCGCGCTCGAAGCGCTTCGCAAGTGGTTGTAAATAGCCTCAAGCGCGCGAAAGAAATAAAACGTTACGAGGAATTGAACAGAGGTCTTTTCAACAAGCAAAATGGCCACTTAACCGCTCGGCCACTGGCCCGCTTAATTGAATTGTGAAATCCACTGCTCTTATTGCCATTGATGTAGGCTGAGGAAGGCACAACCCCAGGGGCGGCCACTTTTTTGCTTCGGCCAATCAAAGGGGCTCCTGGATGGGTGCGCTGTAACATGGCGTGTTAGGTCAGCATTAGATGTTAAATCCACTGTAATTACAGGGGGTCAACATGCCGTGTCCGGTCCTACAATATCCCACTATGGTATAAATGCCCATACAGCGAGCCTCTTTCTCGTCACTGTTGGAGGCTGTCTCCTCATCACCAATCCTATCGACCTACCAGGTATCGTTCCCTGCTTTACCCACAACGGAGTGAGAGACGAGTGACGAAATGCTTCCAGCAACCACTCTTTTCATTGGTCTGGGCTTGCTCTTCAGCGGCATCCACGCTATCCCTCAGCCCCCCGATGGATCAACAGCGAGTGTGTTGGAGCACATCCAGGCATCCACCCCTTGTGTGGCACGAGGCCTCGGACGGCGCCAACTACACCGACATTGACAACGCTGTCTGGGATGAGGCTGTTGGCGCTACTGGACTCGGGAAGCGCCAGGGCTCAGTGAGCTGCTTTGGGAGCGGGTCTTGGGCGCAACAAACTGTTCTGCTGCACGGTGTGGACACCGCTTGCGGATGGCTTGGTAAGCGCCTTGCAGGCCCCCTTACGCTGGATGCGTGCCACCTTTGAGCTGGCAGACTAATTTCTCTTACCAGCCGACGCTGCCATCGGCAGGACTCGCATCCTCAAGGTTCCGGGGTTCAACTCAGCCGGCCATAGCAGTAAGTGGGCGCCCTTGCGACTCTCCTTGCTGCTGGTTAATTCTGCTGACCTCTTGATGCAGTGGATACCCACTACACCAAGCGTTGCAGCACGTGGAACAACAATGTAGCTTATCGTTATTCCGTGTGCAGGGCTGCCTCGCACGGAATCATCACCACCTGCGTGGGCAACAACCAGGATAGTCGTGGTGGAACCACCAACTGGGCTGACGGCAATTGGTACGCCGTTGACCCGCAGACTCACGGCTGCAATTGCTAGCTGAGGTGCTAGGAGGCAAGCTTTAGTATTCCACAGCATCCAAGTTACATGTGAGGGCCCTGGGGATCTGCATGATATTCACTCCTCCTAGGAAGGAATGAAGTATGCATCTGGGACAGTCTGACAATGCCTAGGTACATATCTGTCAAGGTAGAATTGAGACGCAGAACATGAATAGAGAGAAACGGACCCAAGTATGCCAAGAACCCCGCCCTACCCATACCCCTGAACCGCAACGCTAAAATGTCCCTTACCTGAAACATCCCTTTAAACCCGCTCGCCTGTGATGCACTCCAAGCAGGTCTTGTTCTGTGTCTTTGCTTCAGCTACCTAGGTATTGATACAGGGATTAGCAACAGATAGTCAATTGAACAGTGAAGAGGAAAGATTTGAACCGCTTGTAGAAATGATACGCCGCGATGTGAGGATTCTCACGGAGATTCTCATGAGAAATGCGCATCCTGTCTCTCTCTGAGCCCTGGAGCCACTAGTCGTACGGCAGCATGACTCGAGCAAGACTTTTCCAGTGCAAGTCGGCGGGGCTGAACGTAGCAAAGATAGCCGGTATGCCAAGTTTGTAAACATAGGCCTCAAGTCCATGCCGGCGGCCATTCCAAAATGCCCTCGTTCCACGCAGATTGTCAGACTGCTTCAGGATAGACTGCATCAGCCCTTGTCGGTGCATCCCATCTTGTGGTTGCGGCAGGTAGTCTGCGGTGCGGTGGGCGATGCGCTTGGTCAACACACTCGCGGCAGTAAACTTCGCGGTGAACTCGTGCGGCTTCCGGACCCCAGCTGCACTGCCTCGGGCAGAGCGGTGCTTCTTTGCCGACGTGGTATCGGCCATGGTGGCGGCAAATACTTCACCGATGGTATTTGGTGTTCTTTGCGGTGGTATTGTCAAGGTGTGGAAGGTTGGACTGTGAGAGGTGAACGGTGAAAGAAGCAGATGTGGATTGGAATTTTTCAGCGTTTGGTTTGGACTTGCTGAACGACGCGTCTGAACGCGTAGAGTTGGAAGCCGGGCGAAGACGTCATCAAAACTAAGGGACTGGGATTGACACGTTGCGTCTCGGAAGGACATGCGTCTGCATTTCATCCTGCGTACCGGCTGGTGTATAGGGGCGTTCTTTCCGTAGGCTAACGGTTGTAGGAAACCAACCGGCTCTATACGGTTGCAGGGTTGGTTCTGGTTGCGTAACGGTTGCGCAACGGTTGCTGGATGGTTTCTGGCCCACACTATCTAACAGCTAATAAAATAACGGCTGGCCAGGGGGCTGGTAAGGGTACGAGTTTGAAGCTATTCGTAACTTTGGTAATTACAGCGTTTTGCACCTTTTAGTATTGCGAATAGCTTTAACTTTACGTGCGTGCGTGCTTTGTTGCGGCTGTGCCTTACGACCTTCGTTTATTTTAAGGTACCTTTTGTTGATTCTGGGCCGTGGATAATCTTCCTCTTTGTAATAACTTTTAACCTTTGAGTCTTTTACAGCCCTTGCAGCCCTTGTAGCCTTATAACGTTTGCTTTTGTCGCCTCTGTTTTACGGCCCTTACGCCTTTGTAACACTTACTTTTGTCGCCTTCGCTCCTCGGTGTTACGACCGGTACCTATACAGAGATAGGCAGGGACGCAGGGTTGGGGTTAGGTCAGGAGTCCCGGGTACGCTCGGGGTCACAGACCAAAGGTT